>PVJL010019560.1:0-13615 GCA_004026885.1 Lyroderma lyra | reverse complement strand
GCTTGCAGAGTTTCTGCTGAGAAACCTGATGCCAGCCTGATGGGTTTTCCTCTAAAGGTTATAGACCTTTTTTCCCTGGCTGCCTTGAGAATTGCCTCTTTGTCTTTAGTTTTGGACAGCTTTAGTACCATGTGTCTTGGAGAAGATCTGTTAGGGTCCAGGTATCTAGGGGACCTATTTTCTTCTTGAACTGGGGGTTCCAGATCTTTCCATAGGTTTGCAAAGTTCTCATCTACTTTTTGTTTGAGTATGCTCTCTGTAGAATGCTCTACCCCCTCTTCTATTCCTATTATCCTGATGTTGTTTTGTCTCATGGAGTCAGATAGTTCTTGTAGAGTTATTTTAATCCTTTTGGTTCTATAGTCCCTCTCTTCATCTTTCTGAGCTGTTTCCATGTTCTAATCTTTGATATCACTAATTCTTTCCTCCATATGGTTGGCCCTGTTTCCTATGGCAGTTATTTCATTTCTCACTTCTTTTATTTTATTATTTATCTCTCGCATTTCCATCTCAATCTTCCTTATGTTTTGAGTTTCTTTGTTAAATTGTTCCTTTTGTTCATGGAGTTCCTTTTTGTCATTCATGTCCTATTTTATGTTGTTTATCTCAGCCATGGTGCTCTGCCAATATATTTTCATTTCTCTCATAGCCTTTAGAATGGCTACTTTAAATTCTCTGTCACTTAATTCAGAAACTTCTAGATCTAAGAAGCTGTCTTGATAAATGTCCTGTTCTTTCTGAGGAGTTTTAGTTTTTAAGGAATTCATCCTGTCTGCTGGGTTCTTCCTCTTTGACATGAGTGTGTTATGTTCAGTAGTGCCCAGGAGCCCAGATTGGTATTTTTGTGGTGTCTTGCTGTAGGGCAGATACGAGGTGGCCCTGGGCGGTGTGTGAGTGCAAGTTTTGGGAGAGAGAGGGGTTGTTTATTTCTTTTTTTCTGGTCTCCTGCTACGTTTGGAGGCAGTGCTCATCTATCATGGTCCCTTTGCTTCCCGTAGTTAGTTAGTTGGTTGGGCAGGCTGTAGGAAAGGGGAGAGGCCAACAAAAGGCACACTGGGGTAGCTCCACTTTCTGCCCTATGCTGGGGAAGCTGAGTGATGCATGATGTGGGCCAAGGCTGCGCCTGCTGGCTGGGATGAATGCTATCAAATCCACCTTTTTTCCCGGGCCTGCTTCCGTGGCCAAATGTTGGGGCAGAGTCTGCGGGCTCACACGGCTTTTAGGACCCAGGGGCGTGCAAGCAGGCATGCACAGAAGTCCTGAGCTGTGGCTCTGACCCCGCGGTAGGAAGGCAGCCGCCCGCCTCCACAGCGGGCCTGGAATGGGAGCCGCAGCCCTGCGCAGGAGTCGCGCATGCTTATGCTGTGGGTCCCAAGGGAACATAAAGCCAAGGTGTCCTCTCTGCAGTTCAGAGTCCTTGCTTATCCCTGCTACCACTCAAGAGTTCCGGAGGCTGGCTCCCAAGCTCTGTCCCCAACTCGCCGCTCTAAATTCCAGCTCCCCAGCCTAGCTCCTCAATGGACTCCCACTGTTCTGCCGCTTTGCTAGGGCTTTTTCTCTTGTTGCCTCTTGGCTTCTCCCCTCCCATGCACTGCAGTCAGCTGCGATCGGGTCCTGTTGTGATGCGTCTTTACTCCCTCCCCTCTCTCCCGCTCGCCCCTTTCTCTCCAACCTTTAGGTGTTTACTTGCAATGCATGGATGTCTCAGCTGCCGTTTTTGTCACCCAAGGTCCTCTTTCTTGGCTCCTGGGTGACCGTTCAATTGTGTTTTCTGGGAGAGACTTTAGGGACCTCCTCTCCAGTTGCCATCTTGTCCTCCTCCCCCCAGAGTCATTTTATTCTAATGTTCTCCCCCATTAGCTGTCTCCTACTAACATTGTAATATAAGCAGCAGGAAGAAACCAGGCAGTATCTTCAACAATCTGGCTGGAAATAACTTCAGCTAGCTTACCCAATTTATTAAATACATTTTCTACTTACCACATTATTACAGCCCCTTGTGTTGCTAAACAGAAAGAATCCCCTTAGGCTAATTTCTAACAGTACATGTCTCACTTCTTTATAAACCCTCACTGGAAGCCATCTGTCATTCCAGGATTTCTAGCTTCCATCTACTGGCATTGTTAACGAGCTCATAAATTTTGGTGCTCTTTTTCCTTATGGTACTTCTTCCCTTTTGAGTACCAAATTCTATATTTTTTAAATTTATTGCTATGTAATATGTTATTCCAACACTTGGTAACATGAAGAAATAACGGTTATTATATCACACAGTTTCTGAGAATTAGAAATCCTTGAACTTAGCAAAATGGATCTGGCTCAGGGTCTCTCATGAGGTTGCTGTCAAGATAACAATTAGGGGGGAGCTCCCTGGTGGTGTAGTGGCTTAAGGCTTCAGCGATGGTGCTGTCAGCGCTGCGGCCTGGGTTCGATTCCCAGCCAGGGAGCTACCCACATACAAAAATGCAAAAAATAAAAAAATAAAAAAATAAAAAATAAAGCTGTGTAGTCCTCTGAGGGCTCGACTAAGCCTGTAGAGTCAGAAGGCTCTCAAGGCAGAGGAAGCTCATTATGATGCTGTTAGAAGCACCCATTTCCTCGCTAGCTGTTCACAAGAGGCTTTAGTTCTTTGTCATGTGGTCTTTTCAACAGGATTTCTCACGATACATAGTTGGCTTCCCCCAGATCAAATGATCTGAGACAGTTACAGAGGAAGAAGGCATACTATCTTTTATGATCTAGACTCAGACATGGCATGCTATCATTTCCATTGTGTTCCATTGGTCACGTATATCAACCCCGATACAATGTGGGAGGAAATTATACAAAGGTATGTGCTCTAGAAGGTGGGGATCATTGGTGGATATCTTGCAATCTGAATGTAACATATACTCTATAGATTTTCACCTTTTATAATGAAACAGACTGATAATATAAGGCACAACTATTTTTGTACAGCACAATTGGTAAGTGCATTAACAACAAGTAGGATAAGACCTAGAAAATAATAAGGAAAAGTGGAGAGTAAGGTTGGTGCCTATATTCTCATTTTACACACTTCAACAGGGATTGGTAAACTACAGCCAGTGAACCAAATTTGTCCCACCATCTGTTTTTATGAGGGTTGTCCTGAAAAAATCCAGCTATAAATGCCTCTATTTCTCATATTACATGGGCTACATTCCGGACAACCTTCGTAAAAATAAAGCTCTATTATAACACAGCTACTTCATTTATTTATATATTACCTATATTTTCTTTTGAACTACTATGGCAGAGTTGAGTGGTTGCAACAGAGACTGACCCACAAAGTTGAAAACATTTACTATTCAGTTACTTAGAGAAAGGTTTCCAATTCTGAAGTATGATAAAGAGAAAATTTTCAAAAGGTCTAAAATTATGGAAATTAAAAAGGGGGTTTAAATGTTCCAAAGATTTTCAGGTTTAGATAATTTTTAAAAATCATAAGGCTTTAATGGGAATATTTGTGTAAGATTTTTAGTAAAAGCAAGTAATATAAAAAGAAAGGAGAAAGAGAATTCAAATAAGCTGTTGGGGACCAAGGAACAACTTAGCAACAAGCTTCCAATATATTTCTACTTACATAAAGACATGATTCATCACTGCATAAAACTGCTGATATTTGTGTGGTGAAACCTGGTTTCAAGAGAGCTCATGCAGAAGTTCTCCACAGATTTGATCAGATAGCAGAAATGGGATATCTAACTCATTATTTCTAGTATAAGTTATCAATAAACTGTTTCTAGGTTCCACTCAGGAACCTAGTTCAGCAATTTTGAACTTTAAACAACCCACTACAAATAATTAATTAGTTAGTTACTATTCTTACCATGGCCAAGAGTCAAAGACTAACTTTGAAGCATATCTGAAGATAAGCAAAATGCTGTCCTAGTGCAGTTGTGAAATAACTATCTTTATTAGGCAAACTTAGAAGTCACTAATGGGGGAACTAAAAATTAGTATGCAGTGTTTCAATTTAATAAACTATGAAATAGCTGTTACAACATATTTTAGAGGTATATTGATATGGTAGGCAGAGTTCTAAGATGACCCCTCAAATTCCCATGCCCTGGTGTATACCTATAAAGCCCCCTCCCTTGAATTTGAGTGGGGTTTGTGAAAACAATGGGAATGTTACATTGTGATTAGATTACCTCAGTGGCTAAGATGAGACTATTTTTTTCAGATGTTATCACAATTCCAAAACAGTCAATTTTCAGTTAAATCAACAGATATTATTATGGGTGGCCCTACCTAATTAAGTGAACCCTTAAAGGGACTCTAGAGGACAGAGAAAGAGAAAGTCAGAGATGTTCCTTTTCTGTTCTTAAAGAAGCAAGCAGCCATGGCGTGACTACCTATGGAGAGGGAAGGCCTCTGGGAGCTGAGTATCTCAGTCCTACAACCACAGGAACTAAATTTTGTACACAGCCTGAATGAGCTTGGAAAAGGAAGCTGAGTTTCAGATGAGAATGCTGCCTGATCACGACCTTGGTTCCAGCCTTGTGAGGCTCTAAGAAAACAACTAAGCTATGAGGAGTTCCCAATCCACAGATAGTATGAGACAATAAACACATGTTTTAAGTTACTAAATGTATTGTAATTTGTTATTCACAAATAACACAATGCATATTACATACATTCAGGATAATACATTCAGAATAACAGAAGAAAATTTTAAAAATATGCACTGACTTTGGGAAATATTATTTTGTTAATTTCTGTGTTTTTTGCACATTTCCTTACTCTCTACCTTTAGTTCTATATCCAACACTGAGATATTCACTCAACTAGTCTTTCTACAAAATGTTATATTTCATCATTTTTCATAATATTTTGAAATATTTTTCAAAATACTTAAGTGTGTATTTCCTAAGTCAATGTTCATACAAGAATGTGAAAAATTCAGTTTGTAGTCCTATTATATTTCTATTTTTGAGAAGTAAAACCTAAGAGATCCTTTCTTCTTTCTGGCTCCTTATATATTAAAAATCAACCTTGGGTTGTTAAATTATTATGATTTAATTTAAATATAAATTTAGTAAGCAAATAAAGATGTCAATATAAAATCTTAAGATGTATATACTACAGTTTTTAAAAAAAGAGAAATTGGCTTTTGAAATATGTGAGGTTGGGGGAAATCCCATCGAGGTCACAGGCAACGCATCTCATTGTGTTTCCACTCCTTCTATTATACACTCAGAAACTCCTCAAGAAAGAAATAAATTGATGCCTATATTGTCAATTAATCTATGATGAAGAAGGCAAGATTATATAATGGAATAAAGACAGTTTATTCAATTAATGATGTTGGCAAAAGCAGACAGAAACATGCAAAAAAATTAAATTAGACCACATTTTTACACCATAGAAAAGAATAAACTCTAAATAGATTAAAAGCATAAATGTAGGACCCAAAACCATAAACCTCCTTTAATAAAACATAGGCAGCAAACCTCCTGATATTGCTCTTAGTAATATATTTTTTACATGTGTCTTTGGATAAGAGAAACAAAAACTAATGGTACTATATCAAACTAAAAAGTTTTGACAGCAAAAGAAAACCACCAACAAAACTAAAAGACAACCTCCTGAATGAAAGAAGACATTTGTCATCAGTAATAAAGCTGATAAAAAGTTAGTATCCAAAAGTTATAAAAAACTCCAACTCAGCAACAGCAACAACAACAAACTAAATTAAAAATCCAATTAAAAATGGGCAGAAGCCTTGAACAGACATTTCTCTAAAGAGGACATACAGATGGTCAATTGACATGAAAAGATGCTCAATGTCCCTAATCACCAGAGAAATGCAAATTAAAACTACAATGAAATATCACCTCACACCTGTCAGAATGGAGATCATCAGAGTGCTGGTGAGGATGTGGAAATGAGAAACCCTTGTGCTCTGCTGGTGGGATTGCAAATTGGTACAGCAACTATGGAAAACATTATGGAGGTTCCTCAAAAAAATTAAAAAATAGAACCACCTTATGACTCAGCAATTTCATCCCTAGATATTTTTCTGAAGAAATTCAAAACACTAATTTGAAAAGATATATGTATCTTTATGTTTCCTGCAGCATTATTTACCATAGCCAAGATAAGAGAAAAACCTAAGAGCCTGTTAATAGACGACTGAATATAGAATAGGCAGTACATGTACAAATGGAATATTACTCTGCCACAAAAAAAGAATGAAATGGTACCATTTGCATCAACATGGATAGACCCTAGAGGGTATTATACTAAGTGAAACAAGTGAAACAGAGTAAGACAAATATCATATAATCTCACTTATATGTGTAATCTAAAGAAAAAAATAAAAAATAAAACGTGAATAGACTCACAGATACAGAGAAAAAACTGATAGGAAGATGGTGGGGACCTGGGTAAAGAGGTAAAGGGATTAAGTACAAGTTTGTAGCTAAGAAATAGTCATAGGGATGTAAAATACAGCATATGGAATATAGTCAATAATATTATAATAAATTGTACAGTGCCCAGTGGGTACTGGACTGAACAGAGGAAACACTTTGGAAAATATATGGATTTCTGACCACTGTACTTTATACCTGAAACTAATATGAAATAGCATTGAGTGTCAACTCTAATTGAAAAATAAAACCACAACCGAGATCTATCTATGTTGTCACAAATGGCATTATTTCATCTTTTCTTATGGCTGAGTAATACTTCATGGTATATATGTACCACATCTTTACCCAGACTTCTGTCAGAGAACACACTGGTTGTTACCATGATCTTGAGATTATCGTGCTAAGCAAAATAAGTCAAAGAGAAAAAGTCAAGAACCATACAACTTTACTCATATGTGAGATATAAAACTGAAAGCAACAAAGACACAAGACAAACAAAAGAAGAAACAAAAACTCACAGACACAGAATATAATTGAGTCGTTTCCAGAGGGCAGCGGGGAGAGGAGAGGTAGAAGAGGGTAAAGGAGTCAAATATATGATGATGAAAGGAAATTAGACTCTGGGTTGTGAACACACAATGTAATATATAGATGATGTATTACAGAATTGTACACTTGAAACCTATATAAATTTACTAACCAATGTCACTCCAACAAATTTCATTTAAAAAAATTAACAACCTCAATAAAATGAGTTGTTCCTTTTCTCCCATGCCCCCTAAAAGGGAATTGTTTGATTTTTGACAAATAACTTTCAAAAAAAGAATTTTAGAATTGATTAGAGATTAAATTCTTCAGTGCACATGTGACTTTGTAGTGATAGATAAGCATTAGGCAAGAAATCTGTGCAGTAAAGTAATAAGTGTTGTAAATTTGTATGACCAGGGCTTGGAGTTTTTTCACAATTGCAAACAAGAACCACATATTTAGCCAAAGACTGAACACTTGTTCTACAGAAGGCAGAAGCATCAAGAGAAGGCACACAAATGTGCTCCCCTATGAAGCTGAATGATACACATGAGGAAACTATTGTATGGCTCTCAGCTCTCAATTAAAGCATGTAGACATGTAGATATACAGAAAGAACTAACTTCCAGTAAGATAAAGATGAGAATTCCCAAGTTAGTGTTTCAAAGGTCTGTTATGATGTTGCTCTATGTTATTTGATGTGAATAGTTTTCTTTAAATTTCTGCAGACAAAATTTACAAGAATGTATACATAAAATATATTACATTCAATATTGAACAAATTGCATTAAATCAAGATATTCATTGAATTCTTCATCTTGATGCTTCTAACTTCAGGTGTAGGTACACAAATTTCAACAGTTTTAAAACACATGGTTCCAAATATATGAAAATTATAAGACACTTTGAAATGTTTTACAGATCCCAAATGTAGATAATTAATAATAATTTAAGAGTAAAGTTACCATTCTTAGTAATACTGGACCTTCATTGCTGACCCCTGCTGCCCTAAGAAACAACTAAATAAGCTATTGTTTACAGATGAAATAATTTTCATCTCTGCAGGATACATCCAAAATAATTTCGGGGGGTTTATACATCAGGCAGTTGCTTGGATTTACTTGCGCAGGGAGTGAAAATCTGTAATGAAAAATAAAATGTTATTATATGGAAATAGGAAATGAGAATGTTCAGGGATGATGTTCTTATTAAATTATGGAACTTTTCAAAGCATTTGAATGAGATAGTCACATATAGAATCATAGTATTTTTTCATGATTTTCATGATTTCACACTTTTCTTGATTTCAGAGTACAATATTACAGAAACTGTTATTGCCTCAATAATCAATAGCACTGAAGCCAGGAATAGTTTGTTTTTGCCATTGTTATTAATGGTTTTGATATATGATAAGCTTTGCTTCTATTTTGTTTAAAGGTGTATTGACTAATTTAGTCTAGGAAAACAAAGGAGAGCATAAATTTTGTCACATATGATGCTGCAAATACCAGGTTTACAAATGAAAATGAGATTCTAAGATTACTAACACACAAAAATAAGCCCAGAATATTTAAAGCATGAGGGGCTGCTGAGAATATAGACTCCACCAGAATGAAAATCATAATGGCTATCTTTTGCACCCTGGATAATTTCTGTGTGTGTGTGAGCATCTGTACATGTACACATGCATCGAAATGCTTATACCAAGGGAAAAGAGAAGAAAACTGTATGTCAAAACCTTTTTACTGGTCACAAGTACACTAACATCATGTCACTTGAGCACAGACTTGGATGTTCTAGATGAGGCTAAAGGTGTTACTTTGGCGGATTTAATCTCTCTTTTGTATTCTCATGCTCCTGACAGGCTATCATAGCTACAGTGTTTCCGGATGTTACATTGTCTGGTCAGAATCTAAGAATAAACTAAAAAAGAATAGGAAAGGCCTTGACTGCCAAAAACTTACTGATCCTGAGGAAAAGCAGAGCCATCCTCCCACAACCAGGCACCATGATCTTTATTGTAAGAGAGTCTAAGTTCAATCCAGTAAAAATTTTCACTGAAGTTCATAAAATTCTGCTTGAAAACAGAGACAAACAAATTAACTTAATTTGAGTCTACTCTGGGAATAATTTGCTTTCAAGAAAGTCAGCGTCCAGCAAAAGATCCAGCCATTAAATTACTCAAATTGAAATAATTTTTAATGTCTAGTTACATGCCCCATCTTTCTCATTTAACAGGCCCAATCATATATGGAGAAAACAAATCTCACTTCTTGAGGGAACAAATAATATTATAAAGGGAGTTAGGGTTTTCCTGAAACCCTTTCTTCATAGGGGATCAACGATCACATTTGGTTCCAAATCAGCAGTATCCTGGGGAGTAAACCCCCAGGATGTAGCTTGCTCAGCCTATACCCAACACAGGTTCTTTATCTGGTGGGAGAAATGTTTCACTTTTTCTTAAGAATTGGGTAATTTGCATGATTGTATTATTCATATTCCTTTCACGTTATATCTCAGAATGTTGACAAAAGCTATGTAATTACAAAAGAAATTATAAATTCAATTGAAGTATTAAAAATTACAAAGTTTAGTTGATTCTTTGACTACAAATAATGACCTATTATGTCTTCTTTGATTCCTCTCTAAAAGGTCTATTGTACTTTATCTGCCATCCAATGTGATTTTTATTGTTACATATCTTTGAGAAATTTTCATTAGGTTTCATGACGATTGTTTGAAGGTATAGAAATTAGTAAATCATTTGTTCAAATATAATCATCTAGTTACTATCTGAATAAAAAATTTGAATCAATGTATTCAGTTTACTTAGTATATTTTCCTAGGTTAAGAAAATATAAGAAGGCAGAATTAAATACATGCCAAATCATCTTTGCTTTGCAACTGAAGTAGACTGGAATTCTGAGAAGCACAGACATTCTTACTTTCTGCCCAAGTTCTCACTTCATGGGAAATGAAGTAACAGTTGCATCTATACCCAATCCACTTTTCAGGGCAAGAACAGCAGTTAGAGCCTAAGAGAGGAAACAAAGCATGGCTGATAGCATTGACATTCAATTTTATCTGTGCTAGTTACTTATTTAAAAATCATTTATTTCCTCTTTTTTCTCCACATATTCTTTAAATTTTACTACATAAACCTTTAATTTAGAGGATAGTAATGTGAATAGAATGAGTCAGACTTGACCTTTTTCCTCAGTGATAATACATTCTAGAGAGAGTCAGAGTTCCATAATTTGCAATCATTTACTAATTAAATTTCATGCTAAATTGGAAAAGTATACACAAGAAACAATATGCTAAAACTGTGTAGCAGAGTGTAAGATGGGAGCAATTAGAAGGGCCTCTTTTGAGAAAGTGACCCAAAGTTGACCTTTGCTGTATAGATAGGAGTAAAATAAGAGTGCAGGCTGATACATTTTTGCCTCCACTGTAATATTTCTTGTTACATTAGACATACCTGGATATAACCTGTTTTGTGTGGTCACATGGAATCTCCCCTCCATTGTCCTTGACCTTGCACACACAGATGCTTCCATTTTTCACCCAGGGCACATCGAAATGAAGAGTGTTCAGATGTTTGGTTCAAATATCGTGCTGTCATTGAACTCTTAACAGCGAAAAAAGTTCCTCCAGTTTTTTTTTTTTTTTAATATTTGGAAAAGAAGGTGAGGACTTTCTAAAGAAGATCGTTAAAGGTGATGAAAATGGGGTCCATCATTATGACCCCGAGAACAAAAGGCAGTCCGTGGAATACTGCCGTAAGTGGTAATCTCAGCTGAAGAAATTCAAAACTCAGGTCTCAGCGTGGTGATCCCTTATGGTGGGATTCCATGGGCTGCTTTCTATTGCCAGGGTCATAATGACAGAGCCAAGTTTAGTAATGATCTTTAAGAGGTTTTCACCTTTTTTTTTTTTTTGAAGAAGATGATGATGTTTATTCCTAGATTTTTTTTTATTGTTAGACTTATTTTAAAAACAATTTTTTTAAACTGGAGGAACTTTTTTCACTGTTAAGAATTCAGTAACAGCACGCTGTTTGAACCAAACATCTAAACACTCTTCCATTTCGATGTGCACTGGGTGAAAAATGGAAGCATTTGTGTGTGCAAGGTCAAGAGTGATGGAGGGGAGCTGCCACGTGACTGCACAGAACTGGTTATATCCAGATATGTCCAGTGTAGCAAAACAAACAAACAAACAAACAAAACAAACAAACAAACAAACAAACAAAAACTACAGAGGAGGCAAAATGTATCAGCCTGCCCTCTTAGATGAAAGAGATATTTAAGGGAGGAAGGCGTCTTAGCATATTTCCTAAGTCAGAAAGAACGTGGCACCTTGGGAGACTTTTGATATATGTTTAAATATTTTGTTTCTAAATGAAGTTAAATAAAACAATTAGCTTGAAGTCCAATCATACAGTTTACCAGTGATAATGTTTTGAACATTTATTATCTTCATTGATGGCAGTCATGACACATGGTAGTTATGCAGATCTTTGCCAAATGCATGCTGCTGAAGTTATAGATTAGGATGGTGGTTAAAGGCCCCAGGTGCTGAGGGAAATGTGCAATCTCTGGGTAGAAGATGAGTAAATTTGGGGGATCTACTGCACAGCATTGCAGTTATAATTAACAATACTGTACTATACACTTGGCAAGTTGATAAAAGCATAGATCTTAAGTGTTGTCATCACAAAAAAGGAAAAGGTAATTATGTGATACGATGGAACTGTTAGCTAATACTATGGCAGTAATTACATTGCAATGTATATGCATGAAATCAATACACACTGTCCAACTTAAACTATTTTATATGCCAATTATACTTCAAGAAAGGTGGAAAATACTAAAAGATATAAATGATTGCTTTATGATCACAGAAGATAGACAACTTGGAGAGCTTTCAGAGAAGTTCAATTGAGAAAACTGGACTTTGAAGCTGACTTTCAGGCTTTACTTCATAAGTAGGGTTTAGAATTGCAGGAATCTCTGCATTATAGTCTGAGTCACAGAAGATACAGAAGCAAAGGTAAAGAAATATGTAAAGGTATAAGTTGTGAGCAAACACTGGCAGGTAATGAGGATAAGCTGTAATATATGCTCTATTTTTTATTTGTTACTTAAACATGAACACTCATATAGGAAAATCATCTGTCCTTTCAGGTTCATATTGTCCTTATTAATTAATTATATAAATAAATGCACATCAATGTAATTTAATAATTCTTATATTAGAGAATAATGACATGAGACTATCCTACAATTAGCAGATAACCTAGTATTTTACTAAATGTAATATTCCACCACACTTCTGTGTGAGAAAAACAAGAAATTATTTAACCCACTAAGGTTTTCCAAAGTATGAAACTTACTTCCCTGGGGTTCTGCAGTGGGTCCTGGAGATGATATTGAATTATGACTTTGTTTAGTAAATGCTACAAGAAATGACAACAAATTTACTTAATTAGATGATTATGAAATAGCAATATTACACATTAGTAAAATGAAGCATTTATTATTAAATGGTTTCATCATCATTTTGCTCTAGAAAAACTTACAAGGTTTCAACAGCATTCCCAAAGTAGCCATCAACACAAGGCACACTACTCCTAAGATCCCAGAAATCAACGTCCACAGAGTGGTCTTAAAAGCTGTAGAGAAAGAGACAGAGCAATAACTTAAAGAACAAACACAGGAGCAGAAACCAGACAGAGAAAATCCAAAAAGTTATTTGGTCTGACAAGCCAATCATCTGGCCGACACAACATAGGAAAATGAAGGATTCCATTCGGAACTCGATCCAATACTGAAAGTGTTATGTGGTGCACATTGTTGGAGATTATCCATACTTTTTCGTTTTTACCATCTGTCTCAGAAAAGGTGATTTTTGCATTTGTTTTTTCTCTTTAAGTTAGCAAAAAAGCTTAGACATCTGGAGTAAGAAGCGACAGACACCAAGTTTTGTTTTTTGGGCTTACCTAACAGATGTTCACATTTACTTTCTCAACAAAAATCACAAGATAGTTATACAAATCCCATTATGTAGACAAGAAAATTTAGGATTCATTATTAATGTTATTTTATCAAGACATCAAACTATTAAGTACCCAAGTAAGAAATCAAATGTAAGTTTGTCTAGACTCAAAGTCTTGAACATATTCTGTGATTGTCACAATAATTCTACTTGAGAGCGCGCCCTCCTGCTAACCCCAGGGCGTTCCGTGCTCTGAGGAAGGCCGGTGCTCACGGCAGCTGGCCCTGGTGAGGAGAGGGTCCCCGACCACTACGGGCAGTTCCTCGGGGACTGGATTCATTTCATAGTAAATCGAATTATACATCAGCAAACATTAAAAAAAAAACACTTTCTATTTTCTCATGTTAAAAATGAGTCGCTTATACCCTTTCCCCTAAAACAATTTAACATTAGGAGATTCTGTGTTAACATCAGCACATCCCCAAATGAATGTTGTCATTAACAACAGTCCAATGTATCAAACCGTTAAAGAATGATTTTTGGATGTCACAACACAAACACAAAGCAGCATTTTTAAATAATACTTTTAAGCATTGGGTTTTAAATATTTGTCGTCGTTATTTATTTTTATGCTAAAACTATGTTGCTCATAATTTAGCCTGGTAAATTCAGTTCCCATTCAGGAG
>PVJL010019559.1:0-13615 GCA_004026885.1 Lyroderma lyra | reverse complement strand
CAAGACATGTAATAACGTTTGTTGGAGAGGCTGTGGGTATAAAGAACTCTCATATGCTGCAGGTGGGCATGTCAATTGGCAGCAACGATTTAGAACAGTACAGAGGTTCCCCAGAATTTTAAGAATAAATATACCATAAAACCAAGCAATCCCTTCTCTGGGTATCCACACTCCAAATGTGAAAACATGTACTCATAGAGATATACGTAACCATGTGTTTTTTGCAGTACAAGATATGGTGGTCAAGACATATCAACAACCAACATGTTCTTCAACAATTGATTGGATGCAGGAGATGTGGTACAAATACCAATTGAAACGCTACTCGCCCAGAAATAAAGATGAAACACTGCCGATTGTTACAACATGGATGGGTCTGGAGATTACCATGCTAAGGGAAATAAATCAAATAGAAGTAGCTCGGAACAATAAAACTTCATTCATACTTGGGTTGTAAAAATGAAAGCAACAAAGAAAAATCCAAAAACTCCTAAATACAGACAGCACATTAGTGATTGCAAGAAAGTAAGGAAAAAGAGAGGTGGTAGAAGAGGAAAGGTGTGGGTCAAATATAGGGGGAAGGAAGAAGTGACTCTGGTGCTTAACGCACAATGCAATATGAGAATATGAATTATGTATTGTAGAAATGAACACTGGAACTGTAATGTTACTAATCAAAGTCACTCTCATTAATTTAATAAATAAATAATAAACCCAAACCATAAACCTGGCCTAAATTACAAAGAATCCCGAAAACTAATCCGACACCAAATCCAAACCTAATTTAAAACAGAACCCTCAGCTTTACTATAAACTGAACCCTAACTCTAAATCTCTTAATATACTCAAGAAATAATCCTAAACTGATATCTATCATTAAACCGAGCCCTAGTGGAAAATCTGAGCCTTCCTATAACACTATCCATTAAAGGAAGCCATACTCGCTTTTACTGGAAACCCAAACCCAACTCGAATGGAAAAGCAACCCTGACCTGAAGCTAAATGTCCCCCTAATCCTAAAAACGGAATCATAAACAGAAATCCACACCGCATCATTAAACTGGCCTGTCTCCTACCCTATCTTAAAACCTAACACCAACCTCAAAGGTAACTCGAGGCCTAAGTATATAACTACCCCTAATCATTAACTCACCCAAACCCTAACCCAAGTATATGCCTAACGAAAAACTTAACTCTATCCTCAAACATTATCTCACTTTATCAATAGCCCTTCTACCCAGAGTTCTCATTTAAATGTTGTTAATACCAAAACCTCAAAGCTTCTTCTAACCCAACCCAAACTCTTGCCCTGAACCTAACCTGAAACCTAATACATAGCCTAACTCAAGGAAGGATCCTTACACTAATCATAACCACAAGAGTACACATATCTCTCACCCCCAACTTTACATACCCTGAACACTAACCACAATTTTAACCAAACCTCTAACCTCAAAGCTAACTCTAAGGCTAACACCAAAGCTGAACCTGCAAAGAATCTCATCCTTAACACAAGTCCTAAACTTACCTCTAAACCTCTCCCAGAGTCACAGCTCCCCACTGCATCGCATTATGGCACTCACAATTATGACAGTTCTATTGTCTCCTGATTGGCTCTGGGGCCGCAAGACATCATAGCCCTTGATACAACCTCGGGGCACCAATTTGATGGCCCTGCAACTGTGACGTCCCGGTCAGCCAATGTTCTGATTATAGGTCCTTGGCGCCTTCCTCTTTCCATCAAGGAGGGTGGGTCCGCCTTGCAAGGGCTGTCCGCCTGCATCAGCCTGGGATCCCGGGCCCAAGTGTGCTCCTGTTGGCGCCAAACCGCATCTCCAAGCCTCTGCTCTCACCAGGGTACTGAGGATTTCAAATGGATAATTTTGATGCATCACTTCATACCTATTTCAAGGCAATGTTGATCCCAGATAAATCAGAGTAAAACGGTGGTTTGTTCTGGTCAATTACGTAAGTACTTTTGTCTGTTTTACCCTATACTTACTGGTTGTGTGGCTGGGACCATAATATATGACGAACAGGCAGCCGTTCTCTTGCGGAGGAATTTTAGGTGTGTATAACATGAACTCAAATTACTGTCTCTCTGTATGTTCTGTGAGATAGGTGAGCAAACATTTAGCAGGGGCATCCCCTTTTATATCTGTATTCATACCACTGAACGGTTTTCCTAAGTGAAGAAGGGAGGTGGCAAGTGGTGGGGACAGCAAGCACACAATGCACTTTGATTAAGTTTTACAATTGACTGTTCAAAATACTAGAATGATTGTGCGTGCATGCCTTCTAGAATATTTAAAATAGAAGCCTCTGGTATTTTTTTTATTTATGATTTGTATTCTACTCAGAATTATAGTAAGTATTTCAGAAATACTATTACACAACTAAAATACAGAATGGAAACTTGAGATAATGGGGAAAACAGATTCATGCGCATTATTATGCATCTCATAGGTGATTGTCCTTTGTGGTCAATCAGGGAGGAAGGAAGAAAGTGGCCGACATTTGTGTTTGGTATCTTGATGGGAAGTCATCTTCTCAATCCTGATCTGATAACTGTAAAGAGATTTGAGAGTTGAAAAGCTTTCTTGAAAATCTGAGGGAAACCTGAGTAGTGAGATCTATGACAAGCATTTGATTAGACTATGTGAGTTCATGCCCCATTGCTGCTTCTAGGTAAATGGAAAGTTGAAAACCACTTTTGATGATCTCAAATGCCAATGTAGTGGCAAAATTTTTTTAAAAATGAAATAAGTATTAAAACTATCGCAAACACAATAGCTAACACACTGACGAACCTAACACTAAACTTAATCATAAGTGAACCCTAAACCCAAATCTTACCCTAAGTTTCAAAGGAACTAATAATGGAATCTTACCCTTATCCCTAGCCCTAATTCTAACCCTACACCTGGCCTATTCTCTAACATTAACCATGAACTCAATCCTAATTTACAACCTTACCCTTAGTCAAAGCAAACCCTAACCCTAAACATAAAACAAAATCTACTTGGAACATGAACCATGAACATAACCAAAATCCCTCAGCGTAACTTTAAACCTAACCCTGGACGTCAACATCCTCTTGGCCCTCACCCTAAACAGCACCTGATCGTAAACTTAACCTCACAACTAACCTTATCTCTAATCACAATCCTAATTGAAAAGTTCACACTTAACCTAAACCTAAGCTTAACGGGAGTCCTAAACCTAAATATACACCTGAAACTTAAAACTAATTTTAACACAAAATCGAATTTCAAACCTCTCTCTAACCCTCATCCTAACCCTTTACTACATCGTGCACCAACCAAACCCAACATATAACCTACAAAGAACACTAAACTTAATCCCAATTTCAAAGGAAACCATAAAAAATTGGTAAGCCTAATCTTAACAATAACCTTAAATTTAATGAAAACCTCAACCCAAACTTTAAATGGAAACATAAGAAGAACCCTATCCATAACACTAATCATAAACTCAGCCTTACTCCTAAACCTAGAATGTAAAATGAACATAACACTATCCTTATACTTAATTAAAAACATAACCTCAAACCTAAGCATTAGTCAAAAGAAATTCATTTCAAATTTTCATCCTAATCTCACAATTTATTCTTATCCTACACTAACACTAACCATCATCACAAAATGAGTTCTGAACCTAAACTCATTCTAACATTTACCTAACTTGAAGCTTACTCAAAAAGTAATCCTAAATGTAATATGGCCCCTAAATGGAAACACAAATCTAACCCCACTCTCATACCAAACTCAAAACCTCACCTTAAACTTAACTTAAAACATAATCCTTAATATATAACAGTAATCATAACCCTAATCGCAGCCTTTACTCTACCCCTAAATATTTCCCCAATTCAGAGCAAATCCCTGCCTAAAAGGTTACCGTAAAACACTACTTCTTAGCAACCTCTCATTTGAACCATGAATAAAACAAAAAGACCTAAATGTAAACAAAATATCTAATCTTAAACGCAATTGGACTTTTTGTTCTACTGCTAACCCTAATAATAAAAACAAACCTAATCTTATTTTTAACACTTGGACTAACTCAAAATCTAAACCATATCGTCTACCTAAATCTAAAGCTAGGATTCGCTACAGCCCCTATCTTGGTCTTAAACCTACACCACCCCCAATTAAAAACTAAAAACATAACCTCAAACCTAACTCTAACCCTAACCCTAACCCTAAATATTATGCTAACCATAGCTAGTTACCTGAACATAACATGGATTCTAAACTCATCAGAAACTAATCACATACCTAAACCTACCCATTTCATAACCCGTGCTTTCCCTTAAACCAAATCCTAGAAATAACACTAAGCCTAATCATAACAGTAATTGAGAGTGAATCCCGAACTTCAAAAGTCAATATAACCCTAATCTTAACCCTAAATCTAATGACCAATGGAATGCTAACCCTAACCTTAGTTATAACTCTGACTCTAACTGACACCACCCATCTAAAAAGAGCAATAACCCTAAAGATCAGTCCAACACATATCCTAATTTGTATGTTAACCCTAACATCAGCGCTAAGAACAAACTTAACACAGGGGCTGAGGGACCTATTCTCAGACAAACACAAGATGTTAAAAGAAATTGAAGTTTTCTTTGGCTTTGCAGAAGCTTTTGAGTTTGATATAGTCCCATTCATTTATTTTTGCTTATATTTCCCTTGCCTTTGAGGACCGGTTCATGAAGTCTTACTTGAGTCCTAGGTCTATAAGTTTAGTACCAATGTCTCCTTTATTCAGTGTATTATTACCGGTCTCATATGAATGTCTTTAATCTATTTTGAGTTAATTTTTGATGGAATATTACTCAGCAATAAAAACAGATGAAATATTGTCATTTGCAACACACGGATGGAACTGGAAATCATCATGTTAGAGGAAATAAGCCACACAGAAAAATCAATGAACTGTATGAATTAACTCATATGTGGAATATAAAACTGAAAGCAAAGAAAAAACGAAATGAACAAACAAATAACCCATGGACACACTCAATGATTTAATGATTATTTGGGGACGAGAGGGTAAGGGACGGGAGAAAAGGGAGGGGCTGGAAGAGGAGGGGGCGAAGCTAAATATAAGGTGATGTATAGAGACATCGCATTAGGTGGTGAACTGATTATACATCAAGTTGACAATGCACAGTAGAATTGTATGCCTCAAACCGATGAAATCATTCCTGACAGGTGTAACACCAATAAGTCTATCAATAGAAATGAATAGAAATAAAAAAATAATAAATAAATACACGCTGATAAAAAAAAAGAAAATGAAGAAGGCACAAAGAAATGCATAGATTTTAAATTCATAAATGGGACAAATGAAACTCATTGAAATGGTCATGTTACACAAAGCAATGAACAGATTTAATGCCATTCCCATCAAAATTCCAATGACAGATTTTTGAAAAATTTCAAGAAAAATATCAAGAGATTTGTATCGAATCTAAAGAGATCTCAAATACGACAGGCATCCAAAGGAAGAAAACAATAATGGTGAAGGTTTCACACTCTTTGACTTCAATCTATAATACACAATGACAATAATATAAGCAGCAGGGTATTGGCAGAAATATAGGTACACACTCAGCAATGAAGAAAAACTGAAAATCCAAAGTTATCCCACATATATATGTGAAGATTGTTTTTTATGGAAAACCAAAAATATAACATGAAGCAAAGAATCCATTTTCCATAAATGCTGCTAGGGCATATAGAATATCACATGCAAAAGAATGGAATTAGACTGACAGTATTCAACATAAACCAAAATTAACTAAAACTGGACCAAAGACCTAAACATGCTACCAATAATGATAAATTGCATAGAAGAAAGCATAGGTCCCAAAACTGTAGACCTTGCTTCAGAAAGAGTTTGATGAATGTTACCCCAAAGGGAAGGGAAGTAAAAGTCAAAAGAAATGAATGGAACTCTACCCAACATAGAAGTTTCTGCACAGCCAAAGAAACCATCAAGAAACAAAAAGGAAATGACTGAAAGGGGGTTAAAACCTAAACTATATAAAGAACTCCTAGAACTCAACAACAGACAAATAAACAATCCCATGAACACATGGGCACAGGACTTGAACAGACACTTTCCCCAAGAAGACACATTAATCAAACACCCAAGAGATACATACAAAATGATTAAGTACACTGGCTATTAGAGAAATGCCATGAACTACCACTTCATACCTGTTATTAATAGAAAGGCTATGATCCACAAGACAAGTAATAACAAGTGTTGGAGAGGCTGTGGGAATAAAGAACTCTCATATGCTGCAGGTGGGCATGTCAATTGGCAGCAACAATGGAAAACAGTACAGATGTTCCCCAGAATGTTAAGAATAAATATACCATACAACAAAGCAATCCCTTCTCTGGGTATCCACCCTCCAAATCTGAAACATGTACTCATAGAGATATACGTACCCCTGTGTTCCTTGCACTACAAGTTATGGTGTTCAAGACATATCAACAACCAACATGTTCTTCAACAATTGATTGGATGCAGGAGATGTGGTACAAACACCCAGTGAAACACTACTCGCCCAGAAATAAAGATGAAACACTGCCGATTGTGACAATATGAATGGGTCTGGAGATTACCATGCTAAGGGAAATAAATCAAAGAGATATAGCTCGGAACCATAGATCTTCACTCATACTTGGGATGTAAAAATGAAAGCAACAAAGAAAAATCTAAAAACTCATAAATACAGACAACACATTAGTGGTTGCAAGAAAGTAAGTAAAAAGAGAGGTGGTAGAAGAGGAAAGGTATGGGTCAAATACAGGGGAAGGAAGAAGTGACTCTGGGTGCTAAACGCACAATGCAATATATGAATATGAATTATGTATTATAGAAATGCACACTTGAAATGCAATGTTACTAATCAATGTCACTGCCATTAATTTAATATATAAATAAAAAAACCCAAACCATAAACCTGGCCCAAATTACAGAGAAACCCCAAATCTAATCCAACACCAAATCCAAACCTAATTTAAAACAGAAACCTCAGCTTTATTATAAACTGAACCCTAACTCTAAATCTCCTAATATAATCAAGAAATAATCCTAACCTGAAATCTAACGCTAAACCAAGCCCTAGTGAAAAACCTGAGCCTTCCTATAACACTATCCTTGAAAGGAACCCATACTCGCTTTTACTGGAAACCCAACCCCAACTCGAATAGAAAACGAACACTGACCTCCAAGCTAAATCTCACCCTAATCCTAAAATCCGAATCATAAACTGAAATCTGCACCTCATCATTAAACCGGCCCTTCTCCTACCCTATCTTAAAACCTAACTCCAACCTCAAAGTTAATTCGAAGCCAAAGTATATAACTAGCCCTAATCAATAACTCACCCAAACTCGAACCCAAGGATATGCCTAAGAAAAAATCTAACTCTATTCTCAAACTTTACCTCACTCTATCAATAGCACTTCTACCCAGAGTTCTCATTTCAATGTTCTTAATACCATAACCTCAAAGCTTCTTCTAACCCAATCCAAACTCTAGACCAGAACCTAACCTGAAACCAGCACATAGCCTAACTCAAAGATGGATCCTTACACTAATCATAAATACAATAGTACACATACCTCTCACCCCCAACTTTACATACCCTGGACATTAACCACAATTTTAACAAAACCTGTAACCTCAAAGCTAACTCTTAGGCTAACACCAAAGCTGAAGCTGCGCAGAATCTCATCCTTAACACAAGTCCTAAACTTACCTCTAACCTCTCCCAGGTTAACAGCTCCCCACAGCATTGCCTTATGGAACTCACAATCCTGACAGTTCTCTTGTCTCCTGATTGGCTTGGGGCCTCAAGATATCATAACCCTTGATACAGCCTCGGGGCCCCGATTGGCTGTCCCTGCAACTGTGAGGTCGCGGTCAGCCAAAGTTCTGATTATAGGTTTCTGGCGCCTTCCTCTTTCCATCGCTGAGGGTGGGTGCGCCCTGCAAGGGCTGTCCGCCTGCATCAGCCTGGGATCCTGTGGACCAAAGGCATTCCTATTGGCGCCAAAACTCCTCTCCAATCCTCTGCTCTCACCAGGGTTGTGAGGATTTCAATGGATAATTTTGATGCATCACCTAATACCTATTTCAAGGCATTGCTTGATCCCAGATAAATCAGAGTAAAAGGGTGGTTTGTTCTGGTCAATTATGTACGTACTTTTGTCTGTTTTACCATATACTTAGTGGTTGTGTGGCTGGAACAATAATACATGTTGAACAGGCAGCCGTTCTCTTGCGGAGGAATTTTAGGTGTGTATAACATGAACTCAACTTTCTTTCTGTATGTTCTGTGAGATAGGTGAGCATATATATAGCAGTGTCATCCCCTCCTTTAACTGTACTCACACCACTGAACTGTTTTCCTAAGTGAAGAAGGGAGGCGGCAGGGGGGTGGGTACAGCAAGCACACAATGCAGTTTGATTATGATTTAAAATTGACTGCTCAAAATACTAGAGTGATTGTGCGTGCATGCCATCTAGAATATTTAAAATAGAAGCCTCTGGTATTTTTTTTTATTTGTGATTTGTATTCTCCTCAGAATTATAGTAAGTATTTCAGAAATACTCTTACACAACTAAAATACAGAATGGAACCGTGAGATAATGGGAAAAAGAGATTCATGTGCATTATTATGCATTTCATATGTGATTGTCCTTTGTGGTCAGGTAGGAAGGAAGAAAGTGCTGGCATTTTTGTTTGGTATCTTGATGGGAAGTCATCCTCTCAATCCTGATCTGATAACTGTAAAGAGATTTGAGAGTTGAGAAGTTATTCTTGAAAACCTGAGAGAAGACTGAGTAGTGAGATCTATGATGAGCATTTGAATTGACTATGTGATTTCAGGCCCCATTTCTGCTTCTATGTAAATGAAAAGTAGAAAAACACTTTTGAGGATCTCAAATGCCAATGTGGTGGTAAAAATTTAAAATAAAAGGAATAAGTATTAAAACTCTCCCTAACACAATACCTTACTCAATGACGAACCTCACACTAAACTTAGTCGTATGTGAACCCTAAACCCAAACCTTACCCTAAGATTCAAAGGAACTCATAATGGAATCTTAACCTTAACCCTAGCTTTAATTCTAACCCTACACCTGGCCTATTCTCTAACATTAACCATGAACTCAATCCTAATTTACACCCTTGCCTGTAGTCAAAGAAAACCCTAACCCTAAACCTGAAACAAAATCTACTTCGAAGGTGAACCATGAACATAACCAAAATCCCTAAGGCTAACCCTAAACATAACCCAGGGCTTCAACCTCTTCTTGACCCTCATGCTAACCAGCACCTGATCGTAAACTTAACCTCACAACTAACCTTATCTCTAATCACAATCCTATCTGAAAGGTTCACACTTACCCAAAAACTAAGCTTAATGGGAATCCTAAACCTAAACATACACCTGAAATTTAAGAGTAATTTTAACCCAAAATCGAACTTCACACCTCATTCTTACCCTCAAACTACCCCTTCACTACATTGTGCACCAACCATAACCCCAGCGTATAACCTACAAAGAACACTAAACCTAATCCCAATTTCAAAGTAAACCATAAAACAATGGTAAACCTAATCATAACAGTAACCTTAAATTTAATCACAACCTCAAACCAAACTTTAAATGGAAACATAACAAGAACCCTATCCATAACACTAATCATAAACTCAGCCTTACCCCTAAACCTAGACTGTAAAATGAACCTAAAACTATCCTTATACTTAATTAAAAACATAACCTCAAACCTAAACTTTAGTCAAAATAAATTCATTTTAAATTTTCATCTTAATCTCACAATTTATTCTTATCCTACACTAACACTAACCATCATAACAAAATCAATTCTGAACCTAAACTCATTCTAATATTTACCTAACTTGAAGCTTACTCAAAACGTAATCCTAAATGTAATCTGGCCCCTAAATGGAAACACATATCTAACCCCACTCTCATACCAAATTCAAAACCTCACCTTAAACTTAACTTAAAACATAAGTCTTAATATATAACTGTAAACCTAACCCTAACCACAGCCCTTACTCGAAACCTAACTTTATCCACAATTCAGAGCCAATCCCTGCCTCAAATCTTACCGTAAAACACTACTTCTTACCATCCTCTCAAATGAACCATGAATAAAACAAAAAGACCTAAACTTAAACACAAAATCTAACCTTAAACACAATCGGACCTTTTGTTCTACTGCTACCCCTAATAAAAAAATCAAACCTAACCTTATCTTTAATCCTTAGCTTAACTCAAAATCTAAACAATAACTTTTACCTATAGCTAAAGCTAGCCTTCCCTACAGCCCATATCTTGGTCTTAAACCTACACCACCCTAAATAAACACTAAAAAAATAACCTCAAATCTAACTCTAACCCTAAATCTAACCCTAAATATTATGCTAACCATAGCTAGTTACTTGAAACTACCATGGTTTCTAACCGAATCAGAAACTAAGCACATACCTAAACCTACCCATTACAAAACCCGTGCTTTCCCTTAAACCAAATTCTAGAAATAAAACTAAGACTAATCATAACAGTAATTGAGAGTGAAACCCGAAATTCAAAAGTCAATATAACCCTAATCTAAACCCTAATTCTAATGACCAACTGAATGCAAACCCTACCCATAGTTATCACTTTGACTCTAACGATACCACCCAAATAAAAAGAGCAATATCCTTAAATATTAGTCAAACACATACCCTAATTTGTATGTTAACCCTAACCTCAACGCTGAGAAGAAACTTAACACAGGGGCTGAGGGTCCTATACTCTGACAAACACAAGATGTAAAAGGAAATTGAAGTTTTCTTTGCTTTGCAGAAGCTTTTGAGTTTCATATAATCCCATTCATTTATTTATGCTTATACTTCCCTTGCCTTTGAGGGCCGGTTCATGAAGACTTCCTTGAGTCCTACGTCTATAAGTTTAGTACCAATGTCTTCTTCTATACAGTGTATTGTTACAGGGCTTATATGAAGGCCTTTAATCTATTTTGAGTTGATTTTTGATGGAATATTACTCACCTATAAGAAAAGATGTAATATTGTCATTTGCAATAACACGGATGGACCGGTTAAATGAAATTGAAGTTTTCTTTTGCTTTGCCCAAGCTTTTGAGTTTGATATAGTCCCATTCATTTATTTTTGCTTATACTTCCCTGGACTTTGAGGACGGGTTCATGAAATCTTCCTTGAGTCCTAGGTCTAAAAGTTTACTAATAATGACTTTTTCTATACAGTGTATTGTTACAGGTCTTATAGGAAGGTCTTTAATCTATTTTGAGTTAATTTTTGATGGAATATTACTCAGCTATAAGAAAAGATGAAATATTGTCATTTGCAACAACAAGGATGGACCACTTAAAAGAAATTGAAGTTTTCTTTTGCTTTGCAGAAGCTTTTGAGTTTGATATAGTCCCATTCATTTATTTTTGATTATACTTCCCTTGCCTTTCAGGACTGGATCATGAAGTCTTCCTTCAGTCCTAGGTCTATATGTTTAGTACCAATGTCTTCTTCCATACAGTGTATTGTTACACGTCTTATATGAAGGTCTTTAATCTATTTTGTGATAATTTTTGATGGATAAATACTCAGCTACAAGAAAAGATGTAATATTGTCATTTGCAACAACACTGATGGACCTGGAGATCATCATGCTTAGGGAAATGAGCCACACAGAAAAATCAAAGAACTGTATGAATTAACTCATATGTGGAATATAAAACTGAAAGCAAAGAAAAAACGAAATGAACAAACAAATAACCCATGGACACACTCAATGATTTAATGATTATTTGGGGACTAATGGGTTAGGGAGGCGAGAAAAGGGAGGGGCTGGGAGAGGAGGGGGCGAAGCTAAATATAAGGTGATGTAAAGAGACGTTGCATTAGGTGGTGAACTGACTATACATCAAGTTGACAAAGCACAGTAGAATTGTATGGCTGAAAACTATGAAATTATTGCTAACAGATGTCACACCAATAAGTCTATCAATACAAATGAATAGAAATAAATAAATAAATAAATAAATGAACGCTGAAAAAAAAAGAAATTGAAGAAGGCACAAAGAAATGCAGAGATTTTATATTCATAAATGGGACGAATGTACCTCATTGAAATGGTCATGTTACACAAAGTATTGAACAGATTTCATGCCATCCCCATCAAAATTCCAATGACAGTTTTTTGAAAAATTTCAAGAAAAACATCAACAGATTTCTATGGAATCTAAAAAGACCCCAAATAAACACTGGCATCCGAAGGAAAAAGACAATAATATTGAAGGATTCACACTCTTTGACTTCAATCTATAACACACACTGGACAATAATATAAGCAAGAGGGTATTGGCAGAAATATACTCACACACACACCAATGAAGAAGAACTGAAAACCCAGAAGTACTCCCACATATATATGTGAAGAGTGTTTTTTATGGAAAGCCAAAAATATAATATGAAGCAATTAATTAATTTTCCATAAACGGTGCTAGGGCATAGAGAATATCACATGCAAAAGAGTGAAACTAGACTGACAGTTTTCAATATATACCAAAATTAACTAAAACTGGACAAATGACCAAAACATGCTACCAATAATGATAAATTGCATAGAAGAAAGCATAGGTCCCAAACCTGTAAACCTTGCTTCAGAAAGAGTTTGATGAATGTTACCTCAAAGGTAAGGGAATTAAAAGTCAAAAGAAATGAATGGGACTGTACCCAACGTAAAAGCTTCTGCACAGGCAAAGAAACCATCAAGAAACAAAGAGGCTTCCGACAGAGTGGGAGAAGTCATTTGAAAGCAATAACTGAAACGGGGTTAAAACCTAAACTATATAAAGGACTTTTAGAACTCAACAACAGACAAACAAACAATCCCATGAACACATGGGCACAGGACTTGGACAGACACTTTCCCCAAGAAGACAGATTAATCAAACACCCAAGACATACATACAAAATGATTAAGTACACTGGCTATTAGAGAAATGCCATGAACGACCACTTCATACCTGTTATTAATTGAAAGGCTATGATCCACAAGACAAGTAATAACGAGTGTTGAAGAGGCTTTGGGAATAAAGAACTCTCATATGCTGCAGGTGGGCATGTCAATTGACAGCAATGATGGAAATCAGTACAGAAGTTCCCTAGAATGTTAAGAATAAATATACCATACAAGCAAGCAATCCCTTCTCTGGGTATCCACCCTCCAAATCTGAAAACATGTACTCATAGTGATATACGTACCCCTGTGTTCCTTGCACTACAAGTTATGGTGGTCAAGACATATCAACAACCAACATGTTCTTCAACAATTGACTGGATGCAGGAGATGTGGTACAAACACACAGTGAAACACTACTTGACCAGAAATAAAGATGAAACATTGCCGATTGTGACAACATGGACGGCGCTGGAGATTACCATGCTAAGGGACATAAATCAAGTAGAAATAGCTTGGAACCATAGAACTTCACTCATATTTG
>PVJL010019558.1:0-13620 GCA_004026885.1 Lyroderma lyra | reverse complement strand
AAATTTTCTCATTATAGCATTTATGACCACCTGATACTGTGGCATATTTTACGTATTTATTTATTGGCTTCTCTCCCCACTTGATAAAAACCTGTGAGAGCCGGGAGGTTATGCACTGTAGGTCCTTGCAGCCTAGCACAGACCCTGGCAAAGTACGTGGAGCTTTGCAAATATTTACTGATTCAGTGAATAAAAAACAAACACCATGTAAAGCCACAGTGAGAGAAGCACAGAACCAAAAGCCACACGTTACAAGAAAAATTATCTCGTCAAACCTGCTTTTTTCATTTTGGAGTAATAATTGATAAAGTAACGAAGAGAAAGTTACACCACTATTCCATTTTCCACAGAAGAATAATGGAAGAAATAAACTCATTTCTAGGATGCTTTCCACTTCACTCTAGGAATTGTGGGGGGTGTTGGTGATGGGGTTGTGGGGAGTGGTGGGATGGGGTCAGGGAAGGAGGAGTAGAGGAAAGGGAATGAAGAATTTCAACATCCTAGTCAAAGTCAGTCATGCGCAGCATTGTGACTATAGTTAATAGTGTACTGCATATTTTGGAAGTTGCTAAGATAGTAGATCTGAATCACCACTTATTGCGATTATTTCACAATGTATACAAATACTGAATCATTATGTTGCATGCCTGAGACCAACATTTGTCAATTATACCTCAATTTTAAAAAAGAAATAAAAGGAAGTTAGAATTAGAAAAAATTTAAGGTGAAACGTTTATATAGTTAGATAATAGTCCCATGGCCTGAAAGCACTTCTGTTGGATCTTAAAAGAAAAGAGAGAAGGGTCACTGTCAGTTAACTACTGCTGTTACAAGCAAATCCCAAATTTAGTGGCTTAAACAATGACCATTGTATGTGCTCACAATTCTTTGGGTTAGGAATTAAGGCAAAACTCAATGAGAATGCTGCCTCTTTGCTCCATGTATCTTGACTGGGGTGCCTCAAGTGGGGCTGCTGGTGGCCTCATACACATTTCAGGGCCTGGGTGCTAAGGCACCTTGGTTCTCCTTTACAAGGCCATGGCCATAGCCATGGGCAGTCTCCCTCTCTCCTCTCTCCTCGCTTCTCTCCCTCTCTCCATATAGCCTCTCATAATTTATTAGTCTAGCTAGCTCATGCATTTTTACTTGGTGGATGTCTTCCAAGGATGTGAAGCGATTACAAAGCATCACTTTCATAATATTCTGTTGGCCAAAGTGAGTCAGAGGGCTCTAGCATAGATTCAAGGATTAGGAAATAGATTCCATTCTTAATGGGAGAATGGTACAGGTACATTGTAAAAGGAATGTGATTATGCTGAGTGAAAGAATCCAGACAGAAGAATACATATGTATGATCCTATTCTATATGAAGTTCTAGAAAAGGCAAAGTGATTTAGAGTGACAGGAAGCAGGTCATCACTTGCCTGGGCTCTGGAGGGTGGAGACTGACAACAAAAGGACATGAGGGAACTTTCTGTGATTATAGCAATATTCTGTACCTTCCTTGATTGTGGTGGTGTACACACAGGTATAATACATTTGTCAAAATGTATGATTTTTATTATAACTATTAAGCAAATTATACGAAAATAAAGGGTAGGAAATAGAAGGTAGGAGTGACTATCATGATTTTCTTCAGAAATAATCTACTGTACGTAAGAACTGAGACCTGACAGAACCTGTGAAGATCATTTGGTCCAGTATCTCCCTTTTACAGATAACGAAAGTGAGGCCTAGAAAGAGGAATTTGTCAAAGGACACTCTGCTAGTTAGTGA
The DNA here is from genome assembly GCA_004026885.1 of Lyroderma lyra. Taxonomy (NCBI): domain Eukaryota; kingdom Metazoa; phylum Chordata; class Mammalia; order Chiroptera; family Megadermatidae; genus Lyroderma; species Lyroderma lyra. The sequence goes on along the minus strand of PVJL010019558.1, from coordinate 11,844 downwards.
CAAAACTAGGACTGGAACCCAGATTCCTTACCAGTTTTCCTGTGACTTCTCCCATAGACTCTGAAAAGATTGGGGAAAAGTATGCCCTGGGCCTGAGTCCCACTGAGAGTCACTTAGATGTGAGCATGTCTGGGAACAAGGAGGGCTGGACCATGATAGCTTTTAATATCCATTTGCACTGTAAAGTTTCCAGGGGTATCCAGTGGTCAGTATGAAAAGTCAAAAGTGAGATTTCTGTGTTCTATTCCTAGATCTGAGAGACTATGGACAAGTTCCTGTAACTACTCCATAAATTGATGTCTATAACTAAGGTAAATGGAGCAATATTTATAAATAGAATTGAACTCTGTGAGAAAAATGAAGAACAGCTATGCCACAGCCACCTGTTGTCCACAGTGCTATTTTTGGGTTTCCTTAGAGGGCTGTGGGACTGTTGAAACATTATTTACTTTGGTTTTGCTAAATTAATAAACCCATTTTCAGGATTGTAAGGTAAGAATTGTTGCTAGCTTTTGTAAAATGCCCCACACAGTAAGATAGAGTTGAAATAATAATATTGCAACCTATAGATAGCAGTATGCAAACGTTAGAACATATTTAGGGAATTTGAAAAGGTGAATACAGTCTATTCTCTATCTTTAGTAGAATGTCTTTTCTCAAAAAAAAAAAAAAAAAAGACTTTAAACCTTGTCCAATGTGTCTCAGACATTTACCAGATGTATTTTAACATCTTTGGATGCCAAAGAACATTTTTTTAAAAATCTATGAAAGATGGCAGAATGCTATGTGCTGAAATGACTTGCAGCAGGTATATCAGAGAGTAATACCCTGCTGATTTTAGGCAATTACCCAGAGAACTATGGACTTGAACTGTGGATGGAACTGCAACTATTTGCTAACACAAAGTCACTTTTGAAGTTATCAGAATACTGAAAAATGAATGATTTAGCAAGGGGAGTTTTTTCCAAGATATCACACTAATTTCTGAAGCTTGTGTTTTTCTTCACTTTAGTTTTGGGTTGTTATTTCCCCATTTTTCTAATACTTATATCTTAAACATTACATTATATAGCAAGCATTTTATTAAATGAGGGAACACTGATTTGCATCTTGAAGTTGTGGTTTCTTATCTCAGAGCTGTTGATTTGGGAGGAGCCTGTTCTTTCACAAACTTGAAATGTAGTTGCAGAATAACTCTACTGGCCTAACACTAGTGTCCAGTGGAAAGTGATGCATTTGTGGAAATCATTCAAGCCAGAATAACTACTCTTGTTTGGGTTACCCCAGCTGGGCAGTGCTTTGGTCCTGAATGCATTCCCCTCGGTTTTAAGTTGGATTAAAGAGGGCAAAACAACATGGCCTGTAAAGGAATCAGCCCAGGGGCTCTCTTAGTGCTTAACCTCAGCAATTCTACAAAATTCAGCTTGATTTTGGCCAGACATTCTCAACAAAAGACCTTTTTAAAAGTTATATTTCCACTCCATAGCTGTCATGTTTTGAAATATCTGGACTACACAACATGTAGCCTTTACTCGTACACACACACACACATTTTGGTAAGGTTTTTTCCGATAGCATTGGGAACCAGGTACAGTTCACCACTACTACCTCAGGAACTCAGGAACCAAGCATGACATGAAGCTCATGGGGGTGATGAACCAAGACTTCTAAGTCTTCTGCATTCCTGCAACCTGGTTCCACTTACACCTTCACTGCCCTTCCGCTGTAATTGATGATTGTTTTCATCACCTCCTATTCTTGCCATTGGTGAGGGAGGGATTTCTGTCCTAGAGTCATGGGATGGCCAGACACACAACACCTCAAACTAGATAGATGAGATTAACTAGATAGATGAGTAATTTATTGGTCAGTTATACTCACAACCAAGCACCTAGAGGGAGGAGGAGACTGCACACAAGGCTACATGGAGTCTTGCATTCTGGAACAAAACTAACCAAGAGCTATGGAGGGCAGGCTTCTTTTTAGTATCAAAAGGGTGGGGTACTCCTAGTTCCCAAGGGAGGATGTGATTGGCTTGTTTGAATTCTGAGGACTGGCATGAGCAGGAGTAATACCTGGTCTATCGGAGAAGGAGGATTGTTTGGCTAGGGGACCTATCCCCTGGAGCAAAGCGAGGCAGGGAACTTGTGGTTAGGCCATTCAAGATCTCCCAATTTTCCCCAGATGTCAAGGCATACATAATACTGGGTCTTAATTTTAGGCCTTACACTACAATAGCAAGATCAGGACATCATTTCTAGACCACCATATAAAATACTCTCTCATAACTGGGAGGGAAAAAAAGTGGATTGAGGCAAAGGGTACAGGCCAAACCTTTCTAGTTTATACTTTCAAATACATTGTCACAAAGCAAATGTTTACTGAACATCTTTGTGTGTGTGTGTGTGTGTGTGTGTGTGTGTGTGTGTATGTGTGTACTAGACTAGGCACAGAGACTTAAAGGTGAATGGCACATAGCTCCTATTTTGAAGGAGTGAAATAGAGAAGTGGAGTACATAAGCAGATGGTCACAATACAGAGTGATGGATGCAGACTAAGATCTGTGTATGTGCTATGAGAGCACAGTGATGGGGAGGAGTTCATCTAGTCAGATCACAGAGAAAGACTCTATAGGGACAAGGGACTATTCAGCCTTGCCTCAGGACAAATAGAGAAATCTAGTAGCATTTGTAGCATAAGCAAAGGGTCACAATACAGTGATGGATGCACACTAAGATCTGTGTATGTGCTGTGAGAGCACAGTGATGGTTCATCCACCTAGGTCACAGTGAAAGACTCCACAGGGACAGGGGAGAGTGTGGACCCTGAGCTGGCCTTGAAGGATGGGTGTGAGTTTGCCAGCTAGAGAAGGGAAGTTGGGAGCATCATATCAGAGGGACCAGTATGACCAAAGGTGGAAATGATCACAACATGTAAAAATAGGTGACAAATAGTTCCAGGGTTGTGGGGGTTGTTAGGGATGCCGAGCAAGGATTTTATCTCAGAGAGGGCAGCCTGGGCATAGTTGGGAGTGTTGTGCCAGGAGGGCTGCCCAGGGAACTTTCTGCTTCGTGCACTCCTTCCCCCACATTCCCCTCTAGTCCTTTCTCCCACAGGCATATTTTCTTAGTTGCAAAATCAGATGCTGCCCTTATATTAATGACAGAGGTGATGGAGAAAGCTGGGAAAGATGAGAGGGAAGGAGAGGGGTGGGCATGGGAGGGTAAGACAGTGAAGAAGTGAAAAGGGCAGGGAAAGGGGAAGGGGAAAGGAAGGGGAGGAGCGTGCTAAGGGGCTGAGGATAAACTTCACTTGTTCGACAATCTTACCAAGGGCTGTCTGAATACACCGTGACAAAGCTTTGTCACAGTGCTGATTCCCTGACCGTTCATCTCTTATTCCTTCTCTGCTGCTCTTGGAATCTTCTCCATACTCTGCTGCTGCTCCCCTCTGCCAAGATGGTCAAATCTGTAAAAGCCACAAACTTCTCTGGAGACTACGGAGGCAGGATTAAGCAACAAATTTTCCTGGAGTAGAAATAGGGGAATGGAGGTTAAAGACATTTTTATCCAGTTCAGGAGCACTGTCATCAATGTTCCTACTCAAGATGGATAGATCATTGTGTTGTATGTATTTTCTTATATAACTTTCTGCCTTCACTTGTGCTGATCTCACACTTGGATTGGAAATGGCCTCCCCTTTCTCTCTCCCTGTGTTCTCATCTGGAAAAATCCTACTCATCTTTCAAAACTCAGTTCAAAATTCATCTCCTTAAGGAAGATTCCCTTAGGGAGCTAGTTGTTCCCTTAGTAATTTTGTTAAACTTTGATACACCCCTGAACTCAGTGTATTCAGTGTTTGTTTTAACACTGAATGTACTGATTATAATTCTATTTGCATGCATTTCCTTCACTCTTATCTAAATTTCTGAGACATCTTTGTTTCCATAAGCAACCAGCAGTAACAGACACACAGTAGGTATTCAGCAAAAACCGAATGAATAAAAGGGAATGAAAGTCAAAGAAAGCACTTAGAACTCATACATTAGGATCAAGCTTTAAAATACAACTTTACAGAAAATGGAATACAGAAAAAAATGTTAAATGCCACATGAAGGATATATACAATCAGCAAAATACTGAGAGGGAAACTCTTTAGGACAAACAAACTAGTTTCTTGAAAAATAAATTGCAAGGGAGGAAAGAGGAGAGATGGAGGAGGGACCAATGTTTTAAATGAGACCTAGAAGACCTATTGGTTAATTGCAAAGCATGGACTTTATTTGGATCTTGACCTTTAAAAAAGAATAAAGCATGACATATCCGAGACTTTGGAAAGGTGAATATTGACTGGACATTGGATAACTTCAAGGACTAGTTGTTAATTGTTTTAGATGTGATAATGGTGTTACGTTTATTTTGGGAAGAGAGTAGTCATTATATTTTAGTGATAAATACTGAAATGTTTATAGGTAAAGTTATATAATGCCTAGAAAGTTTAATGTATGCATATGTATAGTTTTATTATGAATAGTTTTATTGTGTATTTGTGGTAGACTACTTTCCAAAGGAAATTCTTTATTTAAAAAAATAAGTAAAGCCAATTAGAAATTAGTCTTTATATTTAGAAATTCACTTTTTTTTGGTCAATTTTTAGGAACACATCTGTTTTTTTAAAGGAATATCTATAGTAATATGTATTTAATGTCTTAACTAATAAGCTATACTATTTTAGTATTACCAGTTACAAATAGTTTTTAGATACAAAACAAATTTGGAAAAAAATGGTTCCTAAGCAATATTAATAAGTAGATTTTGAAATTTGTTCACTTCCACAAAGTCTAAAGTTCTGTAAGTTAAACAATGAATTTCCAAGGGTGCTATTCAGTGTGATTAAACAAGGTGTGATGATACCCACATTGGCAATGCTTATGGCGGGGGGTAAAAAAAAGGAACATCATTGAATCAGTTTGCACAGTATTGGTTACTTAGAGCATTTTATTATTTGTATCTTCAACATGATTTTTTATGATAAATATCTCCTAAAACTTAAAGATTATATATATAAACCTGTATTTTTCTTTTGTCAGATTTGCCAGCATAAGCTGAGGGTAACGGGTTATTATTCTGCAACCCTTCCCCGAACTCTCCCCTTGCAATGTATGGATGGACATTGCATTAGTTTGTCCTTGGAACTGATGATTACTAATTATGTGCATTTAATTAATGTAGCAATGTTACATTTAAAATTTATTTAAAATATCTCTCAGGTTAATTACAAATATTTCTAAGTTTTAAATACATCTTGAATTTTTATTTTTTTTATTTTTAAGGTATGTGTGTTGCTATATAATTAGGAAGTAAGGGTAGAGGGTAAGTATAAACCTTTACATGCTAAGTGCTTTTCATGTGTTTCATTTAATCCTCCCAATATGCAGTCATGAAGAGTTTTACTATTTCCAGTTTGTAGTGGGGAAAGTAAGGCTCAGAGAAGTTAGAAACTTGTCTAAGGTCACAGCTTATAAGTGGTGGAAGAGGGAGTCGTGTTGTTTACTCTGGTGTATATATTCTTTTACCCTTGCACCCTGTTTATTTATTTTCTCCTCAACACTGTGAGCCACTCAAGAGCAAAATTTCCTTAGTCTTCAGGGCCTTCATGGCTCCTTAATCCAAGTAAACATTTAATATAATAATTCTTAGATAATCTCAGCAAATCATTCAAGTGTCAGTGCCATACAGCTATAATCTTAGGTCAGGAGCTGAAGGTTCTTTGCTCACATTTTCCAAACTCACCCTTAGGATTGATTATGTGTGATTACCCAATAACCACTTCAGAAAAATGTTTGAGAACACATCTGGAGGCTAAAAACTACATAATAAAAAAATAGGAAAATGAATGATGCCAAAGACAAGCGTCAGGTCTGAGAAAAATTGAGATTTAAATTTGTAAAATGACAAATCAGCTAGAAAGATTGATGCAATGTAGACTTAACCATTCAGCCTTGCCTCAGGACAAACAGAGAAATCTAGTAGCATTTGTAATATACAAACATAATATACTATATGTTATTAGAAATAATTAATTTAAGTATTTTTTCTATAAAATAGTGTTCTATTTATAAAGAAACTTATTTGCTAGCATTTTTGTAAAAAGTATTTTGTGAGAAGCATGTGAGTTTCACATAGTTTGAAACTGCTTTTACATTCTGCCTGCTTCCTTAGACTAAAACTGATTGCCACTTCATTAAGGAACAGTAAATAAGTCCTTTCTGAAGGCAAGAGCTGATAATTTCTAATCTGCCAGCTTGCTAATAAAATATAACATGGGACAGCAAAGAATTCTTGGCATCAGAGTGAAATTATAATATAAAATTTCTTAAGTCCTATTAAAGGTTAGAATTTCAACATATGAATTGGGGGTGGGAGGTGAAATACAAACATTTAGTCTATGACAGAACTGTTGTCAGTGTTTTCTAGATGTTTAAATATTTAATCCTTCCAACAACTCAGTAAGGCAGCTATTAAATTATCATCCTCATTGTTCCATTTTACAGGGGAGAAAATTGAGGCATAGTTGGGTGAAGGGATTTGTCTAAGGTCACGTAGCTTGTAGGGGAAGGAGTCAGGATTTTGGCTCTGAGCAGTGATTCTCAACCTTGATTGCACTTTGAATTCACCTGAAGAGCTTTTTAAATTGTGAAGCTTGAGTTTCACCTGCAGTGCCGCTCAGCCCAATTCCAGTCCAAATTCCAGATTATAATTTAATCGGTCAGCATTTTTTTTTAATGATCCCTGGGCAATTCTTATGAGCTGCCAGGGTTGGCTGGTGTCTCTGGTCTGGGGCATCTTGGCATTATACTATGCAGTTATGGGAAACTCTTAAGTAGACACTATACCTTGGTGGCTATGACTTTCCCTGTTGGGCACAACTGGTTAAAGGAACAGTCAATGGAAGGAAACGTCTTGTGAATAAAATACTAACAATCATGGGCATTTAGCTAGCCACAAGTTTTTATGCAAGTGCCTAGGATTTAGTTTTTCATCTGCACAGCAAAGGATTTGAATTGAATGATTTCCTGGTTCCTTCCAGTGCTATGAGTCTATGAAATCAATATATGAAATCCTTGATTATCCATGAATGGATGGATGATCCACAGAAAATATTTTATCTAAGGACTGGCTTCCTTCAGTCAACCTTATCAATTGGCATATGCCCAATGAATGCACACCAATTTTATTTTTGGCCTAAACAGAACATAATGAGGGAGAAAAGAATCATGTGTATTCGCATGTGTGTGCATGTGAAAAACCACTCAAAAGATAGATGATTTGGAGGGCTAATTTGCTGTTTTGGATTATCCACATCACTGCCCCCTCCAATAGATTGATAATTGAAAGTAGCCTGCGGTAGTCTGATTGCTGACAGCTGAAGGATCCATGGTGCCAAGGAAGCTATGGCTGCATGCCAAGTCACAACCTGATTAATTATCCTCCTCTTTGTGCGGCGGCAGCTCTCTCTACTCTTTCCTCACCAGAGTGGTGTCCAGTTTCAGCAGCAAGGACGAGAACAGGAAGTCCCCAAAATTAAAAGTCCTTACTTCCTGAGGCAGGAAATACATCAGAGCAACTTTTCATACCCGCTTCAGGTCCTTTGCTCACTACCCCACTTGTTGGCTATACCAAGAACAATAATTAAATCAGGGCAGGTCTGTCTAGTCACAATGGCTTCCCACAAGGAGGTGCTTGGCAAAATGCTCTCTCTTCCATCTGATGCATATGGAGGTCACCCAGAACAGTATGTAAGAGGCTTCAAGATAAGAACAAAATACCATGACCAAGAGGCTAATCCTTAATCCTGTTAGCTTTATGCTGAATGTGCTAAAACAAGTAATTATTCTCAGTATTGTGGTTTGAAATGTCATATAGAATTCTGACAACCATTTCTAAAACCAGTTTTAAAGGATTGGCAGATGCATTGATGGTGGTGGGTTCAGTCTCCAGACTACACCACCTGCAGGCGTGCCCCAGCAATGGAGAAGAGGCCCCATACATTTCCCCGTGGCCTGGGCTAATATGGCCTGAGGTACTCCGTACTGTGACAATTTGTGGACTCTGAAGGCTTTCCCTGTCCATGACTCAGTCACTAGAGTCCTCAGTTCCTGAGAAGTCACATCTTGATTTTTACTGGTGTGCCTGCCAGGGGCCAGCTCTGCACTGGTCTGCTGGGTTTTCAGTGCTAGCCCTGCAAGGCTGGCTTCTGGGATGTGTCACCTTAACTCTGGAAACAACCTCACATAAGAGGGGGGGTCCACTCATCACCAGAACCATTCTCCACCAACAGGGTTCTACTTTCTGTGTGGTAGGTGGAGTCAGCCAGACCTCAGACCTCTGCCATCTGAGACTTGGTCTCAGCTTAGTTGAGGTGATTATTTCACAGAGAACCAGTTTGATTTTACATACATTTCAAACATCTTTTAAGAGTGAGGTCCTATCTTGGAGGCAGCTGGAGGGCAAGAGATTTCTCTCTTAGAACCTGGTGTTTGCTCTGAGCTTTTAATGAATTCAGTTGTAAATTGATTTGGGAGTTTGTCCTGATGGGCTGGAAAATAGGTTTTCTTTGTAGGGTGGCTCAGTGAAACCAATATTTTGAAACACTGCAGCTCTTTCTAAGAAGGTGAGTTTGAATATGGATAAGTCAGAATAATGAGCGCTAATGTTAATCTTGAATACTAAAAATAAAATAGTCCTCTGTTTTAGGGATTTTGGTAATTAAAAAACAAAACAAAAACACAAACTATCTGTGTAATCCACACTTCACTACTGTAAGAAAACCCAGCCTCATCAAGCAACCAACACAATGCCTGGCACATGGCACCTGCTGAATGATGATGATTTCCCCTGTTGAAGTGTCCTTTCCCTTCTTTAAACACTTGTCTGTCACCTGTGGTCTGAAGGGCACACTTGATTACATATTCTTTCCTTCAGTTTTTCCTTTTACCAAATCCTAGTAACTATTAAGAGAAGACTTAGAACAAGAAACGTCATGTGCACAGAAGATACTGAAGAATTAAAAAATACCAGTTAGAGATATCTAGAGAGAAAGAAGGCTTCTGTGATTGAAATAATATTTCATGTCCATGGTTCAGAAATAAGATATTTCTATTGGCTGATGAGAAATCAAGAATTTAAACCTTTGGTATCTAAATTGGATGCCTGAGTTCTCTGCCATGCCATTTTTCAGTTAGTCTAATGCAATCAATTGGAGAGAGGCCTGAGGAAGAGGAAGAAGAAATTCTCAACCCCTGGTCTATCTCAAGCCTCAGGGTTAGAACTGAGGATGGAGTATACATTCACAAGGCCTGATCTTCAATGGCTGTGGCACAAATTGGAAAACTAATCACTTAGTACTTGAGTCAGACCTGTTGTGAATAGCCAGACCAGTTCTGTCCCAGGACTTTTTTATTGGAGACCCTTGAAAGAATGGGCACTATAGGTGAATGGCTGACATAGCTAGAATTATGTGATTTAAAAGGTGGCAACCTACATGGATGGAAGTAACAGCCCTTAACACAATACTTCAGATAATTGCAATGACTATCTTTAGGGCAGCAGGACTGAGTAAATCCCTAATAATTTTAGGTTAGGCAGGATCTTGGGTCATAACTCATAGTAGAAGCATAGTTTCTATTCTATAAAATCTATGTACAGTATAGACCCCAAAGGCTAGGACATTGATAGAGAGTGGCAGAATACTTGGTCTTCAAAGATGCTTTTCTTTTGCTGAGAAGCTCTTGTCACAAATTGGACAATTCAAATAAGGAGTCTGGATGTGTGGCTCCTCCAAGGTGTGATAAAAAAAATGTCATCAGCAAAGTTTGATTTACAGGTGGGGCATTTCTTGCTGGAGAGCAGGCTGGATACCAAAACGTGGGTTTCCATAGATAAGTCCTGGGTTTTGTTCTGCGTCTCTGATCTTTTGACTCCTGATTCAGGAAAGAGTCAAAATCCAGACCCATGTAACTCATCAATCTGCTGTTCTCCCTCTTCAAAGGATAATTTTTCTCTTTCGTTCTCTTTTTCTCTCTGCAGAACATTGCATGTAATTTTGTTCTCATTCAGTCTTTCTGACAGGTACAAGTTCTGACCCATTAACTCCTCCTGTTTCTTCACTGCAGCAGCTTCTTTCTGTTTCAGTTCCTCCACTGTCTGCTTGTGCTACTGCTGGTACTCCCTTTCTTCTCTGAGAGAGAGCTGGCCGTTTAATTTTTTCAGATGTTCTAACTGCTCTGTCTTGTCTTGATCTCTCTGAATAAGCTTCTCCGTTTCTTTCTCTTGAGTTGACAGTTGGGCCTGAAGCTGGTCCACTCTGACTTTAATCTTCTCATTTTCTGAGAACATCTTCTGGTTTTATTGTTTCAGTTGAAGCAGTTGTGTTTCCCAGCTGTCTTGCTCTTTCACTTTCTCTTTCAACTTCTTATGCTCTTCAGGGTTTCTAGTTGCCCCTGCTTCTTTTGGAGCTCAGCCTGCATGTCTGAGTTCTGCTTCTGGAGGCTGACATAGCTGTCCTTCAGCTCCTGGTTTTCTTTGAAAGCTCACTGTTGTGGTTCTCAATCTCTTCCTCCTCACCCTGAGTGGCAACAACCAAGATGTCCTCCTCAGTTACTGGATGGAACAGGAAAGGGATACTTGCTCCCCAGACCACACCATCCTGATCCACATAACAGAACTAGTAATACTTATCATCCTTGGGCAGGTAATAAGCTTTCAATTGGACTTTCTGCTATTTGGTCAATTTGCTGTTTAGGTCACTGGGCAAAGTAACCCATATAAAAGTGTAACACTCATGGGTTGTCTTCCATCCTACTCTAAAGATGCCAATCTAATCCTTTCAATGGAGAATGAAATGCTGGGTGAGGGTGTAATAACATGTGGCATCCCCTCCAGGGATGCAGAACTTCTCTACACTATTAAAGATGGCCTCAGACAAATGACAATGATCCAGCAAAACAGTTGTTGGGAAGGTCTTCTATTGTCTCTTCCATGGTGGAGGTCCAGGGGCAGCAGCTGGCAGCAGTGCAACTACAATAGGAGATTTTTCTTTTACCTTGTTGTCCTCATGGACTCAGGTGGAATGCCAGCGTGAAAAGGACTGTAGTTGGAACAACAGCAACAGTAACACCAACTAAGCAGCTTGAATAGAAATAGGTAATAGTTACTGAGTGCCTGACAAAGATTAAGTATGAGCCCTTTACATGACGCATTAGTTCAGTCCTGAGGATGTCCCAACCGCACAGATAATATTACAACTGGAAAAACAGAGACTCAGTGACTTTCCCTGGCCACAAAGTTAGAGAGAAGAGTGTCTGAGAGCCAAATCCCAAGTCTGTCTGACTTCAGAATCCTTGCTTAATAATTAATAATTAGATTGGATAATAGAAGGGGTAAAAACTAAGAGCTGCTTCACTAAAATTTCCATGGAACAGAGAGCAAAAAAGGAAGGCAGTGTCAGTGGCTGTGGAGGTGAAGTCACACTTAACATGGAGACTCAGTGGGCCCTGTGTGGACTGAGGCATGCCCTGAGGTATGGCCCTCCTCCCCCCACCGGCCACACACAACAGCCTGTCACGAGCTGAGCAGAAGAGAAGGAAAAGGGCACAACTGATCGGGGAGCCAAGAGAGACAACTGCCATTTTCCTCAACCATCTGCGACCTGGAAGCCCTGGAAGTGTGTGGGAGGAACCTGGGAATCTGAGGGGAGAGTTGGAGCTCCTGCTCCCAGTGCTACTGTGTCGTGAGAAACATGAAATTGTGACTATTGATTGGACACTGTTCTGAATCCCACACT
>PVJL010019557.1:0-13625 GCA_004026885.1 Lyroderma lyra | reverse complement strand
TTCTTTTTTTCTTTGCTTTCAGTTTTATATTCCGCATATGAGTGAAATCATGCAGTTCTTTGTTTTTTCTGTCTGGCTTATTTCACTTAGCATGATGATCTCCAGGTTCATCCATTTTGTTGCAAATGGCAATATTTCATCTTGTCTTACAGCTGAGTAATATTCCATTGTGTATATGTACCACAGCTTCTTTATCCAGTCATCTGTCGCAGGGACCTTTGGTTGTTTCCATGTTTTGGCCACTGTGAACAGCGCTGCCATGAACATTGGGGTACATAAGTCTTTGCGGACAAAGGTTTGCAGGTTTTTTGGGTAGATCCCCAGAAGGGGGATTGCTGGGTCAAATGGTAACTCAATTCCCAATTTTCTGAGGAACCTCCACACTGCCTTCCACAGTGGTTGTACCAGTTTGCACTCCCACCAGCAGTGTACCAGAGTTCCTTTTTCTCCACATCCGCTCCAGCACTTGTTATTCCTTGTCTTGTTGATAACAGCCATTCTCACAGGTGTGAGGTGGTATCTCATTGTGGTTTTGATTTGCATTTCCCTGATAGCTAATGAGGATGAGCATTTTTTCATATGTCTGCTGGTCATTTGTATTTCCTCATGGGAGAAGTGTCTGTTTAGTTCTTCTGCCCACTTTTTAATTGGGTTGTTTGTTTTTTTGTTGTTAAGTCTTATTAGTTCTTTATATTTTTTAGATATTAGACTCTTATCTGATGCGTTATTGGCAAATATTTTCTCCCATTCAGTTGGCTGTCTCTTTGTCTTGTTGATGGTTTCTTTTGCTGTGCAGAAGCTTTTTAGTTTGATATAGTCCCATTCATTTATTTTTGCTTTTACTTCCCTTGCCTTTGAGGACAGGTTCCTGAAGTCTTCCTTGAGCCCTAACTCTATAAGTTTAATGCCAATGTTTTCTTCTGTACATATTGTTGCACGTCTGAAATGAAGGTCTTTAATCCATTTCGAGTTAATTTTTGTATATGGAGAGTTCACAGCTCAGGTTCATTCTTTTGCATATGTTTTTCCAGTTTTCCCAGCACCACCTACTAAAGAGGCTGTCTTTTCCTCATTGTGTTTTTTGCTCCTTTATCAAAAATTATTTGTCCATAAATTTGTGGGTTTATTTCTGGGTTTTCAATTCTGTTCCATTGGTCTATATTTCGGTTTTTCTGCCAGTACCAAGCTGTTTTGACTATTGATGCTTTGCAATATAAATTGAAATCAGGGAATGTGATGCCACCAGCCTTATTCTTTTTATGTAATATTGCTTTGGTAATTTGAGGTCTTTTATGGTTCCATGTAAAGTATGGTTCCATGAAAGTATGATTGTGGGATTTTGATGGGTATTGCATTAAATCTGTAGATTGCCTTGGGCAGAATGGCAATTTTAACATTGTTAAGTCTTCCTATCCATGAACAGGGGATATTTTTCCACCTCTTAAAGTCTGTTCCAATTTCTTTCAAAAGTGTCTTCCATGTATAAGTCTGTTGTGTTCTTTGTTAAGTTAATTCCCAGGTATTTCATTCTTTTTGTTGTGATAGCAAAGGGAATTGACTCCCTTCTTTTTCTGAGGATTTGTTGTTTGTATAAAGGAATGCTGTTGATTTTTGTACATTGATTTTGTATCCTGCAACTTTACTATATTCGTTTATTGTTTCTAATAGTTTCTTGGTGGAATCTTTGGAATTTTTTACATAAAAGATCATGTCTTCTTCAGAGAGTGACAATTTGACCTCTTCTTTCCCAATTTGGATACCTTTGATTCCTTTCTCTTGCCTGATTGCTGTGGCTAGAACTTCCAGTACTATATTAAATAACAGTGGTGACAGGGGGCATCCCTGTCTTATTCCTGATTTTAGGAAAATAGGCTTCAGCTTTTCCCCATTCAGTATGATGTTAGCCGAGGGTCTCTCATATATGGCTTTTATTATGTTGAGATACTTTCCTTCTATACCTATTTTATTTAGTGTTTTGATCATAAATGGATGTTGTACCTTGTCGAAAGCTTTTTCTGCATCAATTGAAATGACCATATGGTCTTTATCTTTGCTTTTGTTTATGTGGTGTATCACATTGATTGATTTTCATATGTTGAACCATCCTTGTGCTCCCGGGATGAATCCCGCTTGATCATGATGTATGATCTTTTTGATGCATTTTTTGTTCAGGATATTTTGCTAATATTTTGTTCAGGATTTGTGCATCTGTGTTCATCAGAGATATTGGTCTATAGTTTTCTTTTTTTGTGTTGTCTTTGCCAGGCTTTGGTATTAGAGTAATGCTGGCCTCATAGAATGAGTTAGGAAGTATTTCTTCCTCTTCAATTTTTTGGAAGATTCTGAGGATAGGCGTTAATTCTTCTTTGAATGCTTGGTAGATCTCGTTGGTGAAACCATCTGGTCCAGGGCTTTTGCCTTTAGGGACATTATGGACAATCATTTCAATCTCTTTGCTATTGATTGGTCTATTTAGATTATCCAGTTCTTCTTGGTTCAGTCTAGATAGGCTATAAGTTTCTAGAAACTTGTCCATTTCTTCTAGGTTGTTAAATTTCGTGGCATAAAGTCCTTCATAATATTTTCTTATAATCCTTTGTATTTCTGTGGTATCAGTGGTAATTTCTCCCCTTTCATTTCTAATTTTGGATATTTGTGTCCTTTCCTTTTGTCCTTTGATTAGTCTAGCCAGGGTTTTGTTAATTTTGTTGACTTTCTCAAAGAACCAGCTCTTCGTAATATTAATTTTTTCTATTGTCCTTCTGTTCTCTAATTGGTTTACCTCTGCTTCAATTTTTATTATTTCTTTCCTTCTGCTGACTTTGGGTTTTGTCTGCTCTTCTTTCTCTAGTTCTTTAAGATGGGATGCTAATATGTTTGCTTGTGAATTTTCTTATTTCTTAAGATAGACCTGTAGTGATATAAAGTTCCCTCTTATTGCCGCTTTTGATGTGTCCCAATAATTCTGATATGTTGTATTTTCATTGTCATTAGTTTCTATATATTTTTTAATCTCATCTTTTATTTGTTCTTTTATCCAGTCCTTTTTAATAAGCTGTTGTTTATTCTCCATGTATATGTGGTATTTCCTGTTTTCCTTTTACAGTTGATCTGCAATTTCAAAGCTTTGTAGTCTGAGAATACACTTGGTATAATTTTGATCTTCTTGAATTTGCTGAGGCTACTTTTGTGTCCCAGCATGTGGTCTATCCTTGAGAATGTTCCATGTGCACTAGAAAAGAAGGTATAGTCTCTTTTTGCTGGATGAAATGTCCTGTAAATGTCAATTATGTCCAATTGCTGTAATGTGTCATTTAGAGCTGATATTTCCTTATTTATTTTCTGTTTGGATGATCTGTCCATGGCTGTTAGTGGGGTGTTTAAGTCTCCCACAATGATTGTGTATTCATCAGTTTCTCCTTTCAAGTCTGTTAGTAGTTTCTATGAATATTTTGGTGCATTCTAGTTGGGAGAATATATATTAATTAGTGTCAACTCTTCTTGTTGTTCCATTGGGCCTTTTATCATTATGCAATGTCCAACCTTTTCTTTTACTATCTTTTTTAACTTGAAGTTTATTTCATTAGATATCAGTATGGCCACTCCTGCTTTTCTCTGGTTACCATTTGCTTGGAATATTGTATCCCATCCTTTCACTCTGAGTCTGTGTTTGTCCTTACAGCTGAGGTGTGTTTCTTGGAGACAGCATATGGATGGGTTCTGTTTTTTAATCCAGTCTGCTACTCTATTTTTATTGGTGAGTTTAGTGCATTACCATTTAGATTGATGATTGATATTTGAGGATTTCCTGTGGCCATTACTTATTTCTTTGTTTGTTTTTGTTTTATTTTTGTTTCTTTCTTGTTGCCCCAACTTTGTTCCATTTTTCCAGATGTTTTGTTTCAGGTCGAAGAGCCTCCTTCAGTATTTCTTGGAGTGCTGGCTTCGTGCTGGCAAATTCTCTCAGCTTCTGTGTGTCTGAGAAGGTCTTTATTCCACCTTCATATCTGAAAGATAATTTTGCTGGATAACTTATTCTTGGCTGGAAGTTCCTCTCTTTTAAATTTCTGAATATTGTATTCCACTCCCCCCTGCCTTGCAGAGTTTCTGCTGAGAAATCTGTCAGACTGATGGGTTTTCCTCTGAAGGTTATAGTTCTTTTTTCCCTGGCTGCCTTGAGAATTGTCTCTTTGTCTTTAGTTTTGGACATCTTCAGTACCATGTGTCTTGGAGAAGATCTGTTAGGGTCCAGGTATCTAGGAGACCTGTTTTCTTCTTGAACTTTGGGTTCCAGATCTTTCCATAGGTTTGGAAAGTTTTCATCTACTATTTGTTTTACTGTGCTCTCTGTAAACTGCTCTGCCCCTTCTTCTATTCCTATTATCCTGATGTTGCTTTGATTCATGGAGTCAGATAGTTCTTGCAGAGTTCTTTCCATCCTTTTGGTTCTGTATTCCCTTTCTTCCTCTTTCTGAGCTGTTTCCATGTTCTGATCTTCGATATCATTAATTCCTTCCTCCATCTGGTTGGCCCTGTTTCCTATGGCAGTTATTTTCTCACTTCTTTTATTGTATTATTTATTTCTCACATTTCTGTCTCGATCTTCCTTATGTTCTGAATTTCTTTGTTAAATTGTTCTTTTTGTTCACGGAGTTCCTTTTTTATGTTGTTCATCTCCTTTTTTATGTTGTTCATCTCAGCCATGGTGCTCTGCCAATATGATTTCATTTCTCTCAGGACCTTCAGAATGACTACTTTAAATTCTTTGTCAGTTAGCTCTGATATTTCCAGGTCTAGGAAGCTATCTTCTGAATAAATTTCATGTTCTTTCTGAGGAGTTTTAGTTTTTAAGGAATTCATCCTGTCTGCTGGGTTCTTCCTCTTTGACATGAGGGCTTTATGTTCAGTGGTAGTGCCCAGGAACCCAGATTATTATTACTTTTGTGGTGTTTTGCTGTCGGGCAGACACTAGATGGCTCTGGGGGTCAAGTTTTGGGACTTGTTTATTTCCTATTTCTGATCTCCTGCTGCATTTGGACGCTATGGGCATATATCCTGGGGAGAAGTCAATAAAAGACTCTTCAAGTGCGGTTCTGCCTTCTTCCTTTTGCTAGGGAAGCTGGGCCAAGGCTTGTTTCTGCTGGGTCGGATGAATGCTGCTTGTCAACAGGCTTACACTGCTTTCAGAACCCTGGGGCACATGAGGAAGTGCATGCACTATAAGTCCAAGGCTGTGGGCCTGACCTGAGACAGCTGGGTCACCTTTGCAGCGGGCTAGAAACAGGAACTGCAGCCCTATGTAGGTCCCCAAGGTCCCTAGAACTGGGGTGTTGTCTCTTCAGTTCCAAGTCCTCACTCAGCCCTTCTGCCACTCAAAAGTTCCAGAGGGAGGTTCCCCAAGCCTGTCCCCAACACGCAGCTCCCCCAGGACTTTTCCTCAGTCTCTCCCCTGCTGTGTACTGCGCAGCTCCCGGATAGTCAGCGGTGATCCAGTCCTGTTGCAGTTCCTCTCTGCTCCCTTCCCTCTCTCCCTCTCCCCCCTTCTCTCCAACCTTCAGGTGATTACTTGCGATTTGTGGATTTCTCAGTTGCCGTTTTGTCACTCAGGGTGCTCTTTCTTGGCTCCTGGGTGGCTGTTCAATTGTGTTTTCTGGGAGAGGCTTTAGGGACCTCCTCTCCAGTAGCCATCTCGCCCTCCCTTCTGTAATAAATTTTTAAATTTACACATGCATCATATTTTTTGATAATAGCTTGTATAAGCCCACAGTATACTCACCAAAAATAAAATAATGTCAATAGTGAAAAAAAAAGAACTGCTAATGCAACTTTCCTTCTGATAATCGCAAATCTGATCCCCACGAAAGCAGACTAGCAGGTAACTTATCTCTTCCCACTTCACAACATCTAGAATTGTTCTTGCTAAATGGTGCCACGGCATTCTACCATTGGTTTACATGGAGAAAGATTACAAGAAGCAATAGCATGAAACTCTCAGAGGAAAAGTTTCTCTCACAGAAGTAATAATGTTTTTCTATCGGCTTAATGAGGATATAAACTAACATCTAATGAATTGCATATATTTAAGTGTACAATTTGATAAACATTGACATATGTACACACCTGCGAAACCAGCACCACAGTCATGATCTGAACACACTCAACCCCTCAGAAGCTTCCTCATGCCCCACTGCAGCTTCTCCCTTCTACCCCTCCCTGCATGCCCCATTCTCAAGCAACCTCTGATCTGCTTTCTTTAATTACAGATTAGTTTTCTTTTCCTAGAGTTTTATATAAATAGAATCATAAAGTGTTTAATCTGACTTCTTTTAGTCAGCAAATTATTTTGAGATTCATCCATGTTGCGTGTATCAACAGGTCCTTTCTATTTATTGCTGAGTGGTATTCCATTGTGTGGATATATCACAATTTGTTTATGCACTAACCTATCGATGGAAATTTGGGTGGCTTTAGTTTTGGGGTTATTACAAATAAAGCTGCTATAAACAGTTGTGTACAAGTCACTGTATACTTTCATTTCCCTTGGGTAAATATCTAGGTGTGAAATACCTATATAATATGGAAAATGTATATTGAATTTTTGAAGGAACTATGTAACCATCTTCCCATTTGGATCGCAATTAGTAAGCTTAAAGCGAAATTTCCAGGATATGTACATTTCCTCACAGTATTTTCTTGAAATACTCACCTGTTTTTCTGACTCTACCTCATCCTGTTTTGTGCGTGTTATATAAGGAACATTAAAGTCTTTTTGGAACAAGGCCTAGAGCCACGAGCATGCAAAGACAGCAGGGAGGGAGAGCTGAATGGGAAAAGCCCTGGGTTATCACCTCCACTCTATGACTAAACACTTACGTGACCTGACATGCACTCCTTTCATCATCTCTCTGGTTTTCAACTTCAGCAATGAAGAGGAGGGCTGAATCAAGGGGGCTCTTTGTGGGGTTCGAGCACCACTATTCTGGGCCCATTTTCCCAAGGACTTTCTGTTTCTTGTGGCTGTCTTACAACGAACCAAAAAGAAGATTATGGTGAATGCTTCCTTCTCTGCACTGCTAACATAGTATCTTGAACTACATGAATACTGGCCAAATATAAATGTAAAGGGCAAACAATGAAAACAGGTAGCAAGTTTCTAAATTCAGAACTATGACCCTAGACGCTAAAGAAGTCAAGCAGGCAGGTTTCTGTTTCTTTTATTCACAGAGATTTCCAGCAGAGAGCTGACACACATGTGCTCATCAGGAGAGAAGGGAAAGACACAGGGAGAAGCCACTCATTGGAGGGGTCTTTGGGTGGCCAATGTCCACCTTCCCCCAAGGTTGAGGAACCAAGAGATCAAATGTCACCTGCTCCACAAATCTAGTGTGGTTCCTGCCCCAATTCCTTCTGGTGAGTGCTCATAGTATCTGTGAGCTGTATGTAAGCAGCCAGCATCTAATCTAGAAAATATCATCTGAGGTTGCAGTGACTCACACACAGCCATCAGCTCTGTGGGTAGGTGTCCCGAGGAGGGGAAACTGTCATCAGCACCTGTGGTGTCATTAGAAGGTAGTCCCCAAAAACATGGCAGGTTTGCAAACCAGGTACATGTACTAAAAACATTAACAAAACTGCTGACAAGGCTCCTGAAACTGCATTCTTAAAGACTCAAAAGAGCCCTTCCCTTTGGATCACATGACTTTTTATGTCAGAAATTTTTTAAAGGTGCAGCAACTGCATTATTTATCACTTACCGCAGCGGCATCCAAACTTTTGGTTTCTCTGGGGCACATTGAAAGAAAAATTGTCTTGGGCCACACATAACATATACTAACACTAACAATAGCTGATGAGCTAAAAAAAGAAAGAAAAGAAAAGAGGGTGTGCCCTGGTGGTGTAGTGTCTAGGCTTTGGTGTGCTCAACACTACCGCCTGCGTTGATTCCCAGCCAGAAACCCACCCATTAAATAAACAAAAAAGGTCATAAAAAAATTTGACAGTGTTTTAAGAATTTGTATTGGGACGTATTCAAACCCATCATGGGCAGCAGGTTGGACATAGCTGATTTACAGCTTAAGGGAGAGTTTTAGGAAGAAGTCAGGTGCTACCTCAGACCTCCTAAATCAGGAATTCTGGACTTCTGGGGGCAAACCCCAGTTTGAAGAATGAAACTAGGGCTTAGCTCAAGGATATTTGCTGCAATGTTTCAGGACCAGGGTGCCCTGCCGGGTACTGGGGAAGATGCAGTTACCCATCTCGGCCACACGGGGGCGAACAATCCTGACTTCCTGACACTAGCGGAAAAGGGCTGTGGTCTCAGCACCGCTAACGGGAAAGGCCTCTGCCCAGAAATTGGTGGTCTCCAGAAGAGTCAGAAGAATTAGAAAGACAAGGTCAAAGCACTGGTAAACAGCTTTAAACCAGTTCCCAGGGACAGCTCAGGAAATTGGGGTTGGTCCAAATAATTCATCTAGAAAGAGAAATGCTGGCTTCGCCCAAGAAATTTATAAATAACATCACTCTGACACCTCTTCAGCCAGGAAACAGGAAGTGCTGGGACGAAGCTGGGTCATTAACACCCACCAGCACCAGCACCCTTTCCTGGTTTGACTTCCACCCTGAATGCTGTGAAGGACAAAGTCTTGTTTGTTTGTTTTTTATTTCTAATCACCCAGACTCCCACCACATCCTGTCCTGATGGAAAACCTGGGCAGGAAATTCCACCAGTGAGGAAAGGAGGGTGCAAGTCTAATGAGAAGCCCATCCCCTGTACCGCCCACCAAAGGTCAGACAGTCCCGGCATCTAAATTGAAGCTGAAGATTTGGGAGGGGGCGGGGCACAGAGAGCAATTGATGGGATGATGGAAGGAGGGCACGTGAGCGGCACAGCCCACAGGGCCACTTTGAGGTGGAAACAGAAGAAATCACCACCTCAAAAGGGGCCACCTCTCCTCTTTCTAATGTAACCCATGAGGTAGACCAGAGGCTCCAATGAACCACTAAGGACTGGGGGTAAAATCCCTAGAAAATAGGATGAGGTAAGTTGAATAACAAAACTCTGCAAAGGGTTTTTCTCCTATGCCCCATACCACCTGCCATCTCTGTGCTCCCTGTCCTCTGCTCCCCGAGAATTCCCCGGGGACCCATCACCCAGGGATTAGCAGTCTGATGCTCTCTGGGATTGCCCACACTTCCAGGGACATGTGAGAGACTTTGAGGAGGCAAGAAGACTAGAGGCCTGATCTCAGCAACTCCACGTAGTTACGGTGCAAGTCCACGTATTTGCTGGAGGGCACGGGGGCCCTGGAGTGACGACTGCAGAAAACCAACTTGTGCGCCCTATTCTAGTCCCATTCCAGTGTGGCCCCAAACCTTCCCCTTCTGATCCTTGCTGAGGAGGGGTGAAGCCAGGTCCTAGGCTCCTGGAAATGGATGTCCCCTGCTTAGCTCCGGGGAACAGCCCCAGGCTTCGGTCCTGAGTCTGCCAGGCCGCAAAGTGTCACCCCAGCCACCTGCCTGCCCCGCGCAGCCTCTGGTGCATGATTAAGTCTTTTCTTCTGACTGAAGCTCTGGCCGCACACTCTGCAGGACTTCTGGACTGTGTGTCCCATGCGGCGCGTGAGGAGGTAGGAGCAAGTGCTGACGCCCCTGTCGCAGTCACCGCAGCGGCTGGGCGTCCCCCCACCCCCCCACCACCGTGTGCGCGCTCTGGTGGCCGATGAGCTGCGAGCTCTGGCTGAGTCTCCAGGCGGTCCTGGCACCTGCCGGGCTTTTCGAGGGTGTGGACCCGCTTGTGCACGAGGAGGCTGGCGGGGCGGGGAAAACGCGTCATGGAATCCCAGCACCCGCAGAGTCACTTCGTACCGTCCGGGCACCCGCGGAGACGCCCGGCCAGGCCGGGCCCTGCCCTCGCAGACCCTCTCCCGCGTGGGTGCACCGGTACTTGAGCAGGTCGCGGCTGCACGGGGTGGGGGGGGGGGGACGCGGGAAGGGCCACTCGCCAGCATGTTTGCTCTGGTGACGGGCGCGTGGACCGAGCGAGCTGAGGCCCACGTTCTCTCCGCACAGCGGGCACCAGACGCGCGGCTCCCGTTGGGCTGAGCATGCGCAGACCGCTAATCAGATCTGTGCCTTCGTCCTGAGGCAGATAGTGACCCACTGAGCAACTCACTCAAGCCTTTTTCCTCATTTGTAAGATGGGGGAAGCGGGTTTACATAACACGTTTGTTAGGATGATTAAGTAGTTCCTTAATAAATACTTGCCGAATGCAGCGCTTGAGAAGTAACGGGATAAAGGAATACACACATTCCAGGTGTCCACAATTATTTCCAACTCCAGGTTCGGGCTTATCACCTGAAACTCAGACAATTCAGACAAAACAAATATAAACTTACTTCTACTTGGTTTTAGTAGGTTTAATTTCCTGATTCTGTTTGCCTCATACTTGTAATTATTTGGGGATGGGGGGACGGTGAGGGGAACTTCCAGAATGACCGAGGCTGGCACTCAGCAAATACACTTACCAACAACAAAACTTGACAAATTTGTCAGAAACATCATGCAAGGACTCTGGAAGTTGACCAGAGGCATTCAATAAATTGAGAAGCATTTATTCAAAGATTATATCCTAATCCTCAGCAAATAGAATGCAGAAGCTGTGGCATTTTAACGGGGATCCGCTCCTATCACACACCCAGCTCTTCAGCCCCATACTTCTGCCACCGAAAGACAGGCCATGAAGCTCAGAGGGAAAGGGCTGGCTTTATCTCTAGCAGAGGAGAGAAAAAGGTTTGCCCACAAAGTTGTCAAAATGATAGTAAGGTCCGTGGCAAACTTCAAGGAAGGCCAACATCTCCCCTAAGATGTACATCCTGATTGAGGAAAGCAATAAACTTGCAGATCAGCCAGAAATTTAACAGGGAGATCTGGAGAACAAGATACCCCAAGTGAGCCATGATACGATCTGACACATCCTTCATGATCTGAAGGTGCATATGGACAAGGCTACACACAATAGCAAGCTGCTCGTCTCTCTCTGAACACGAGAACTTGTAAACACAGCAAGTAAGCACCAAGACAAACTTACAAACTGAAATTTAAATACATTCTCCAAGCCACATTCAGCAATCAAAAAAGGATGGAAGATTAATGACTCAAGGCATTTAAGCACATCCAATCATTGGCTAATCAATAAACTTTATGGACCCAGGAGCTACCTCTGAGAGGCAAGTCTTAAAAATGAAAACAATTTAAAGAACACTCTAGATAATGTAAGACCCAAAACCATAAAACTTCTAAAAGAAAATATAGAAAGTAACCTGTCAGACATTACCCTTAGCAAGGAAAACAAAAGAAAAAATAAACAAATGCGACTACGTCAAATTAAAGTTTTATTCATTCACAGCAAAAGAAACCATCAACAAAACAAAAAGCCATCCTACTGAATGAGAGAACATATTTGCCAATGATGCATCTGATAAAGGATTAATATCCAAAATTAAGAAGGCACTCATACAACTCAACACCAAAAAGCCCCAAACAATTCAAAATATGGGCAGTGAACCTGAATAGACATTTCTCTAAAGAGGACATACAGATGGCCAACAGACTTGTGAAAAGATGCTCAATGTCACTGATCATCAGAGAATTTCAAATTAAAACCACAATGAGATATCATATCACTCCTGTCAGAATGGCCACCATCAATAAATTGACCAAAAACAAGTGTTGGCGAGGATGTGGACAAAAGGGAACCCTTGTGCACTGTTGGTGGGACTGGAAATTAATGTAGCCCTTATGGAAAACAGTGTGGAGTTTTGTCAAAAAAGGAAAATGGAACTACTTTATGATCCAGCAATTCCGCTTCTGGGTATGTATCCAAAGAAAACCAGAACACCAATATTAAAAAATATATGCACCCTCTGTTTATTGCAGCATTATTCACAATAGCCAAGATATGCAAACAACCTAAATGCTCATCAATAGACAATTAGATAAAGAAATTGTGATACATTTAAACAATGGAGTAATACTCAGCCATAAAAAGAATAAAATCTTACCATTTGCAACAACACGGATGGAACTGCAAATTATTATGCTAAGAAAAATAAGTCAGACTTAGAAAAACAAATACCATGTGATCTCATTTATATGTGGAATCTAAAGAACAGAATAAATGAACAATCAAAACAGAGAGTCATTGATACAGAGAACAAACTAATGGTTGTTAGATGGGAAGGCAGATGGGGGATGTGTGAGAAAGGTGAAGGGATTAAGAAATACAAACTGAGAGTCACAAACTAGGCACAGGGATGTGAAATACAGTATGGGGAACCCACAGAATTCATCAATGCAAGTCACCAAAGAAATAAAAAACCAACAACCACCACCCTTGGGATCAGGATCTAGATTTGCTACATTGTCCAACATGTCCAGTAATAAACAAACAATTATACGACATGCAAAGAAATAGAAAAGAAAAATAATGGTCTATATAAACTGTCTCTGAGGTAGTCCAGATATTAGCTGTAACAGGCACCGACATCAAAGCAGCTGATCTATATATGTTCTGTGAACTAAAGAGAGAAATAAGGAATTTTTAAAGTATGATGACAGTGATCAAATAGAAAATATCAATAAACAGACAAAAATGACCACAAAAGAACAAAATGGAAATTCTGTAATTAAGAAGAACAATAACTGAAAGGGAAAATTCACTGGAAGAATTCAACAGCAGAAGTGAACTGTCATAACTAATAACAAGCAAACCTGAAGATAGGTCAATAAAAATGATCCAATTTGAAAAAGTCAGAAAAATGAAATAAAAAGACCCTGAGAAAAATGTGTGGCCCCATCAAGCATATCCACATATTTCAAATGGCAGGAACAGCAGACAAGAAAAAGAAAGAAAAATCTGTGAAGAAATAATAGCTGAAACATCCCCAAAATTGATGAACTATATGAATCAACACCTCCAACAGGCTGAATGAACTCCAACACAACAAACCCCACATTGAGACACATTATAATCAAACCAGGGACAGTCAAAACCACAGAAATCATCTGGAAAGCTGCGAGAGAAAAGTGACTCATTGTACACAAAGGGTTCTCAGTCACGAAAATTAACAACCAATATTTCCACAGAAATCATGGGACCAGAAGCAGTAGGGTGATATATTTAAAATGCTGAAAGATAAAACTGTCACCCAAGTATCCCACATCTGGGAAAACTATTCATCAAAAATGATGGAGACATTAAGACAGTCTCAGATAATCAAAAATTAAGGGAGTTTATTCTAGGGGACCTGCTCTATGAGGAATGCTGTACAGAGTCCTTGGATGAGATGAAAGAACACGGGGTGGTGAGTCAAAGCTATGTGAAGAAGTAAAGATCTCTGGCAAAGGTAGCTGCAGAGGCAAATGTAAAAGCTAGTGCTATTGTAGTTTTTGTTTATAGCTCTTTGTGTTTTCTCTATGACTTAAAGGAAAAATGCCTAAAACAATAATTATGAATCTATACACACAAGTATAAAGATTTAATTTCTGACAATAACAATATTAGAGGGGTTATGGAGGTGGATAGGAGCAGATTCAATGTATGCCTTTGAAGCTAAGTATTTTTTTT
>PVJL010019556.1:0-13627 GCA_004026885.1 Lyroderma lyra | reverse complement strand
CTGTTAGTAGTTTCTTTGTATATTTTGGTGCATCCTGGTTGGGAGCATATATGTTGATTAGTGTCAACTCTTCTTGTTGTTGCATTGTGCCTTTTATCATTATGTAATGACCATCTTTATCTTTTACTATTTTTTTAACTTGAAGTTTATTTCATCAGATATCAGTATGGCCACTCCTGCTTTTCTCTGGTTACCATTTGCTTGGAGTATTGTATCCCATCCTTTCACTCTGAGTCTGTGTTTGTCCTTACAGCTGAGGTGTGTTTCTTGGAGACAGCATATGGATGCATTCTGTTTTTCAATCCAGTCTGCTACTCTGTGTCTTTTTATTGGTGAGTTCAGTGCATTATCATTTAGAGCGATGATCAATACGTGAGGATTTTCTGTGGCCATTACTTATTTCTTTCTTTGTTTTTGTTTGTTTGTTTATTTTTGTTTCTTTCTTGTTGCCCCAACTTTGTTCCATTTTTCCTTATGTTTTGTTTCAGGCTGAAGAGCCTCCTTCAGTATTTCTTGGAGTGCTGACCTCGTGCTGGCAAATTCCCTCAGCTTCTGTTTGTCTGAGAAGGTCTTTATTCCACCTTCATATCTGAAAGATAATTTTGCTGGATAATTTATTCTTGGCTGGAAGTTTCTCTCTTTTAAATTTTTGAATATTGGATTTCACTCTCTCCTGGCTTGCAGAGTTTCTGCTGAGAAGTCTGATGCCAGTCTGATGGGTTTTCCTCTAAAGGTTATAGATCTTTTCTCCCTGGCTGCCTTGAGAAGTGTCTCTGTCTTTAGTTTTGGACATCTTTAGAACCATGTGTCTTGGAGAAGATCTGTTGGGGTCTAGGTATCTGGGGGACTTGTTTTCTTTTTGAACTTGGGGTTCCAGATCTTTCCATAGGTTTGGAAAGTTCTCATCTACGATTTGCTTGAGTATGCTCTCTGTAGATTGCTCTGCCCCCTCGTTTATTCCTATCATCCGTATTTTGTTTTGTCTCATGGGGTCGGATATTTCTTGCAGAGTTCTTTCAATCCTTTTGGTTCTATATTCCCTCTCTTCCTCTTTCTGAACTGTTTCCATGTTCTGATCTTCAATATCACTAATTCTTTTCTCCATCTGGCTGGTCCTGTTTCCTATGGCAGTTATTTCATTTCTCACTTCTTTTATCGTATTATTTATTTCTCGTATTTCCATCTCAATCTTTCTTATGTTTTGAATTTCTTTGTTAAATTATTCTTTTTGTTCACAGAGTTCCTTTTTTATGTCGTTTATATCCTTTTTTATATTATTTATCTCAGCTATGGTATTCTGCTAATAGGTTTTCATTTCTCTCACAGCCTTTAGAATGGCTGCTTTAAATTCTCCATCACTTAAATGAGACCCTTCCAGTTGTAACAAGGTGTCTTTTGGGTAAATTTCATGTTCTTTCTGAGGAGTTTTAGTTTTTAAGGAATTCATCCTGTCCACTGGGTTCTTCCTCTGTGACATGAGGGCTTTATGTTCAGTGCCTAGATTGTTGCTTTTGAGTTTTCTTGCTGTAGGGCAGACACTAGGTGGCACTGAGAGTCAAGTTTTGGGGGAGAGGGGGCTGTTTGTTTCTTGTTTCTGATCTCCTACTGTGTTTGGAGGCTATTCGCATACATCCTGGGGAGAGGCCAGCAAAAGGCACTTCAAGGGCAGCTCTGCCTTCTGCCCTTTGCTGGGGAAGCTGTTTCAAGGCTTGTTTCTGCTGGCTGGGGTGAATGCTATCAAATCAGTCTTTCTTCCCAGCCCTGATTCAGCACCTGACTGTCTGTGGGCTCACACTGCTTTCAGCACCCTGGGGTGCATGAGGAAGTGCCTGCTCCATAAGTCCAAAGCTGTGGGCCTGGCCTGAGACAGCAGGGTCGCCTTTGCAGCGGGCTGGGAACAGGAACTGCAGTCCTGTGTAGGTCTCCAGGGGGCTTAGAGCTGGGGTGTCATCTTTGCAGTTGAGAGTCCTCACTCAGCCCTCTACCACTCAAAAGTTCCAGAGGGTGGTTTCCAAACTCCGTCCCCAGCTTTCCAGTCTCTCTCCCCTCCCCCAAACTGCGCAGCTCCGATAGTCAGCAGGGATCGTGTCCTGATGTGATCTGTCTCTGCTCCCTTCCCTCTCCCAGACTTGCCCCCTTCTCACCAATCTTCAGGTGTTTACTTGCGATTTGTGGATTTCTCAACAGCCGTTTTGTCACTCAGGGTCCTCTTTCTTGGCTCCTGGACGGCCGTTCAATTGTGTTTTCTGGGAGAGGCTTTAGGGACCTCCTCTCCAGTCGCCAACTTGTCTTCTCTCACTTTCTCTCTTTTTCTTGAGGAGTCTGGTGAAATGTTTGCCTGTTTATCTTTCCAAACAACCAGCCCTTGATTTCATTGATCTTTTGTATTGTCTCCTTAGCTTTGATTTCATTTATTTCTACTCTGATTTTTATTATTATTATTATTTTTTGTTAATTTTAGTCTTTGTTTGTTGTTCTTTTTCCACTTTCCTTAGGTATAAAGTTAAACTGTTTATTTTAGATTTTTTTGTTTGTTTGTTTGTTTTAGGTAGGATTGCATTGCTATGAATTTCCCTCTTAGGACTGCTTTTGCTGGGTCCCATAGATTTAGGGTAGTTATGTTTTCATTCTCATTTGTCTCAAGGTATGTTTAGATTTCTTCTTTAATTTTCTTGTTAATCCATTCATTGTTTAGTAGCATATTGTTTAGCCTCCATGCGTTTGTGCATTTTTCACGTTTTTTTGGTAATTGATTTCTAGTTTTATACTGTTGTAGTCAGAGAAGGTACTTGATATCATTTCAATTTTCTTAAATTTATGGAGGCTTGTTTTGTGGTCTAACATGTGGTTTGAAAAGAATGTATAGTCTGCTGCTTTGGGATGTAATTCTTTAAAAATATCAATTAATCCATCTGCTCTAGATTGTCAATTAAGACCACTGTATCCATGTAAATTTTCTGTCTGGAAAATCTGTGCATTGGTGTTAGTGTGGTGTTAAATCCCCCACTATGATTGTACAACTGTTGATGTCTGCCTTTATGTCAGTCCGTATTTGCTTTATGTTGAATGCATAAATGTTTACATGAGTGATGTCCTCTTGTTGGACTGATTCCTTTATAATTATGTAATGTATTTCTTTCTCTCTTGTTATAGTCTTTGTTTTATAGTTTATTTTGTCTCATGCAAGTATTGCTACCCCAGCTTTTTTCCATTTCCATTTGAATAAAATATTCTTTTCCATTGCTTTAATTTCTGTTTATGTGTATCTTTTCTTTTGAAGTGAGTCTCTTGTAGACACTATGTGTCTGAGTCTTGTTTTCTTATCCATTTGGCTACCATATGTCTTTTGATTGGAGCAATTAGTCCATCTACATTTAAAGTGATTATTGATAAGTACATAGTCAACACCATGTTATTATTCATGTGTCAGTCCCCAGAGGGTTAAAGCTAAGCCCGCTGTAAAGAATTATATCCAGGCCCACTGTAAAGTGTTAAAGCCAGTCCTGCTGCCCAGGCTTGACCTTGGTACAATCAGTCTATGTCTGGGGTTGAAGAATTCCTGGGGCTGACATTTACTGTGCACATACTGCCTTATGTAACCATGAAAACCCGAACAACTGCTACTGGGCAGATGCAGCAAGATGCCACTTTTGAATATGTATACATAGTCCCTGGCATGGAATAAAGTAGCTTGCTTACTGGTATGTTTATGGTCCCCTATGTCGGCTCCACGTGTGATTTTTCAACGGAGTGTACCACCGCCTAAACCTGCCTTGCCTGGAAACCTTGGCAATGACATTTGGCATAGTTGGCAGGATGAGGTGAGTACTATCCCCCAGCATCTCTGAGGGTCCCTGGGTAGAAGAAATGTGGCCTCCCACCTCCCTATGTACCCAGTGGCCACATATCTGGCCACATGTACAGCTCCAGAAGATTGGGATGAGATTAGGCCAACACCTGAGTATATTAAGAAAGCCCTGGAGTCCATGAAGCCAAATGTTCTGCCGGCACAGCGGGAGGTGGTCAGCCAGGTAGCCTGGATGTTTCTGGCAGTGTTGCGGCACATTAGCCGGGAGACGCACAAGCAGGCTTAACAGGTACACCAGTTGAAGCTCCGGGAGGAAACGTTGGAAGAGCACCTGGTGGCTGCTGAATGTATGCTGCAGGGCTCGGAGGAGTCTGTACAATCCTCCAGGGCAGGTAGCCCAATACCTATATTGCAGACTTGCTACTTAGTGCAACAGAAGGTCAAGCTGGAGCAACAAATGGGGCCGGGGGGTTCAGCCACAGAGGACCCCACAGGCCAAGCAGCATACGACAATGACAGCATACTCACCTGCTGAATTACAGGCATTGACGTATCGGGTATGTCAAAGGTATGGGAAATGGTACCAGGCTGGCTATTAAGATTATGGGACAAGTGGGTGGAAGGAACAGAGTTATACCCTGATGAAATGTGCCAAATGGCCTCCATTATGGTACTCCCCTCCTTGAGGCAAAGGCTACAAAATATTGCCCATACTAACCATGATGCAGGAAATCATTCCCTGATCAATTGGTTAATGGCAGCAGCCCAAACAGTTTGGGCAGTTGCCCGTGAATTGCCTGAGACTGTGAGCAACTGGTCTACATACTCAGACCTAGTGCAAATCATACAGGAGATGGGCATGCAACAGATGATGTTTTGGGTACACTACAATAGCCCTGATGAGGAAGTTTTCACCACTAGGATGAAGGACCTCACCTTAGTGTCAGGAACCCCAGGAACTTTTGGGACTACAGTGGCTCTTCTGGCTCCCTATGTAGATCAGCGGGTGCATGAAATGACAGACACCCTAGTTCAATTGGGGGATGTGAAAGTAAAGCAAAAGAATAAAAGGCAGCCAGATGAGGCCGCTACAGGGCCCCAAGGGGCCCCCACCCAAAGGACGCTCAAAGAATAAAGGGGCTCAAAAAGATGGCATTCATCCTGCAGTGAGAGGGAGCTGAAAGCAGATGTGGTTTGATCTATTAGCTGCGGGAGTAGCTGCAGAAAAAAACAGAGCATCAGCCTATGGGAGTGCTGCTGGCTCTGTGGAAGCAGCTGAAACCTGAGCAGCAGTTTACTCCCCTGACGGCTGTTACACTCCCAATTTGGGAGTTGAGACTGACTGATTTTACCCAGACTAAGGGTCTGGCCAAGGTACCTGACTGAGGGGGGACCCAGGGGACCAGAAGCCACATATTGAACTTGCTATTTACTGGTTCCCCCATAATGTGCAGCAGGTACTAGCCCTTGTGGACACTGGAGCTGATAGCACTTTGCTGTATGGAAATCTGGATCACTTTAGTGGTCCTATGGCCACCATGGAGGGATACGGAGGCCAGATGATATGGGTCAAACAAGCAGTTGTGACCCTGAGCATAAGGCAATTGACCCCACAAAACTATAAAGTCTATATCTCCCCTATCGCCGAATATATTCCAGGAGTGGATGTGCTGCAAGGATTGGCGATCTTGACAACGATGGGAGAATTTCACCTGTGTATACGAGTGGTAGACTATTGTTTGGGGGCATCCCTATCATGCCCCCTTGGTATTGCCTCAGGCTACCTATGTTGTGCATACAAAGCAATATCTGCTACCAGGAGGACACAAAGAGATGGGTCATACCATTCTCAAGCTTGAAGAAGCCCAGATAATTGGCCCAACATATAGCCCTTACAGTTCTCTCGTATGGCCAGTGAAAAAGCCTGATGGCGCCTGGCGAATGACTGTGGACTATCGGGAGCTGAACAAAGTGACGCCACCTTTGCATGCAGCTGTGCCCAATGTTATGGATCTTATGGACAAACTCACACTATGTTGTGGATTTGACAAATGTCTTTTTCTCCACAGATATAGCATCAGAGAGTCAAGAGCAGTTTACCTTCATATGGGAAGGATGACAATGGACTTTCCTGGTGCTGCCCCAAGGATATCTGCACAGTCCCACCCTGTGCCACAGGACTTGGTCACCTGGCAGAAGCCAGCAGGGGTGCATCAGTTCCATTACATTGATAATATAATGTTAACCTCTGATTCTCTTGCAGAGCTCGAGACTGTGGCCACCAGTCTACGAGAAGTCCTGGAAACCTGGGGATGGGCCGTCAATGAAGACAAGGTCCAAGGGCCTGGGTTGTCTGTCAAATTCTTGGGAGTTGTCTGGTCGGGTAAGACTAAGGTTATGCCAGAGGCAGTCATAGATAAGATACAGGCATATCCCTGGCTAACAACAGTGAAACAATTGCAGACTTATTTGGGTTTTATTGAGCTATTGGAGGGTGTTTATTCCTCACTTAGCCAGCTTAACTCACCCCTTACATCATCTGATATGGCAAGGGGCTACTTGGGATTAGACCCCAGAGATAGAGCAGTCATTTTGAACCACCAATCAGGCAATGGCTCAAGCCCAAACTCTACGGGTGGTTGACACCACCCTACCGTTCCTTTTAACGGTGTCAGTTGATGGCAATGACTTTGGATGGGGCTTGTGGCAGAAACATGGGACTCATAAAGTACCCCTCAGTTTCTGGTCTCAATTGTGGAAAGGGGTGGAATCCTGCTATTCCCTTATAGAGAAACAGATAACTGCTATTTATGCGGCCTTTTTGGCCTGTGAGGCCATAACAGGTCCTAATCTTGTAACCATCCAATCAAGGTATCCAGTTTCTACTGGCTGGTTGTGGTTTTGGTTATGGACACCATGGACGGGGGTAGCCTAATCCCCTACCTTGGCCAAATGATGGGCTTATTTGTAACAAAGGGCCCATTTTTCATCCAGCCCTTTATCAGATCAATTGCATGTCTTGCTAAGGCATATAGAATTTCAAGTAGAAGAGCCATCCCCACTAATGGAAACTGAAATGTCTATGGCTAGTGCTTATTTAGAGGGCAGATGCCTGGTATATCCTGGCAGATGCCTGGTATACAGATGGCTCCTGCTGAGGGCAACCACCTACATGGGTGGCTGTGGCAATACAGCCATTTACAGATGAATTCTGGTATGAGACAGGGACTGGACAATCCAGTCAATGGGCTGAATTGAGAGTAATGTGGTTAGAGCTGATGAATGAACCAGGCCGTGTACACGTATGAATGGACAGTTGGGCAGTATACAAAGGTTTAATACTCTGGCTCCCACGCTGGGCAACCCAAGGTTGGCTGATAGGGCACCGTCCTCTGTGGGGGAGAGCTCTTTGGCAGGACTTGTATAAATGGGATCTCCAGGAGGTGACCACCATTTACCATGTTCCAGGACATAATCCTTTAAAGGTGCCTGGAAATGATGCTGCTGATGCTCTTGCTCAAATGAGGGCAAGCCAGTTACTGCCCCACCCAGGAGAGCCAGGTCCCTGGCCACACCGCAAGCTGGGACACGGTGGAGCCTGAATCATGGAACAGGTAGCTCATCAATGGGGTATGTTCCTGATCCAGGCATAATGTCAACAGGCTGTGCGAGAGTGCAAAATTTGTGCAAAACTGCACCCCCACTGGCATCGCCCCCTGCAAGAACTGGGTGTTGTGCCGAGGGGTGGGCAGCCATTTCAAGAGTGGCAGGTGGACTATATTGGGCCTTTACCAAGAGGTCATGGTTGTCAATATGCCTTTACAGCAGTGGATACAGGAACTGGGTTAAGATTTGCCTGGGCCACAGCTGTGGCCACCCAGGTACATACACTGCCTATGGGACTCCTAT
The DNA here is from genome assembly GCA_004026885.1 of Lyroderma lyra. Lineage (NCBI taxonomy): Eukaryota > Metazoa > Chordata > Mammalia > Chiroptera > Megadermatidae > Lyroderma > Lyroderma lyra. Next base: position 5,910 of record PVJL010019556.1, on the reverse strand, counting down.
GGTAATTAGCAGTGACCAGGGCACACACTTTACTGGATACAAGGTACAGACTTGAGCTCGTCGGAATGATGTTGATTGGCAGCTGCATGTAACTTACCGACCCCAAGCCGCAGGTATGCTAGAATGATATAATGGTTTATTAAAGGAAAAATTAAAGGTCCTGGGCCCTGGTCTATGCAAATGGAGAACTAATCTTCCCACTGCAGTCAGGCTATTGAATGAACAGCCCAAACATACTGGTTTGTCCCCGTTAGACAAAGTTGTTCAAGGGTGACTCTGTTTTTTGAAAATATGTCCTAACCCTGCTGACTCACACCTGGTGCCAAAAATATATAATGGGTCTTTACTCCTCCCTGCTCCTGACTCATTGGCACCAGGAAAACAAGCTTCATGGTCATGGCCTTGGACTACCTGGGCCTCCCATGAATCTTGGCTGGCTCTAATAGAAACTTGGGGTGCTGGACTTAAGGAAGGATTGATCTTGAAACCATGGTTGGGGCACTGGAACCTCTCTGTGCAGGCGACCCTACTGGAGAGGGCCATAGGACCTATTCTAAAGGGAATATTTGTCCTTGCCCTCTGGCCCTTTCCTTTGTATTCCATCACCCCATTAGAGCAGCCATGGTCCCAAACTCTTGGGGAACTAGTCTGGTATCATAAGCCAGGGGCAAAACCCTTACCAGCCACATTGTTGTCACAAGATGGACACACTGCCTGTATTTTCCCTGAGGGTAAAGATCTTCCTTTAATGGTGTCACTATCTGCTCTGTCCTACTGCCCAGGCTAATAGCAGGCAACAGTATCCTGTCCTGGGCACATACTTTTGCTCAAGTGCACAATGTTTCCCACTGTTGGATCTGCATGGAAATACTGGTGGAGGCAGCTGAGGGACTTCCGTGGCAGATTCACCTGGCTTTCCTAAACAACTGGACATGGTTATATACATGGAACAACACCGCTGAATGAGACCAATGTTGCCAGGCAATGGACAATTTGCTCCGTAAGGACTATAATAACCAACCTCCTCTGTTTGGTTATGCAATGACAAGTGGGTGGGCTTGGGTTGTGGGGGAACATGTTCTGTACATAACAAGTCCCGTTATGTATGGAAAAACATCGCTCAGCTGCTAATCACATTGCTGGTTGGGTGCCCCCACACTCGCGTCAAAATGTTAACCATGTCCTGACCCCTCTCACTTGGTGGAACTCCTTAGCATCCACCTTGCAGTGGATACTAATCATCTTAGTGAATATTGTTAGTAGCCCGGTAATATTTTGCTGTGCCCTATAGTGCTGCTGTGGGCTCTGGGCTCAAATATTTACATTATGAGCAAAGTCCCGTGCGGCGGCCCTGTAGGGGTGGATTGTCAGTCCCCTTAGGGTTAAAGCCAAGCCCGTTGTAAAGAATTGCAGTCATTGGAGTTCCCTGGTAGTGTAGTGACTTAAGGCTTCGACACTGGCACTGTCAACGCTGCGGCCTGAGTTCGATTCCTGGCCAGGGAACTACCCACATACCAAAATAAATAAATAAAAATAAATAAATTAATGACTGTTTAAAAAAAAAAAAAAGAATTACAATCAGGCCCACTGTAAAGGATTAAAGCCAGGCCCGCCACCCAGGTTTGACCTTGGTATAATCAGTCTATGTCTGGGGTTGAGGAATTCCTGGGGCTGACATTTACTGCACATGTACTGCCTTATGTAACCATGAGAACCCAAACAACTGCTACTGGGCAAATGCAGAAAGATGCCACCTTTGTTTGAATAAGTATATATAGTTCCAGGTGTGCAATAAAGTAGCTTGCTGGATGGTGTGTTTATGGTTCCCTTTGTCAGCTCCACATTTGTTTTCTCAACTGGGTATACCACCACCAAAACCTGCCCTGCCTGGAAACCTTGGCAGTGACATCATGTTTTTTATTTTCTTTTGTTTTCTCCTTCCTTCTGCTTAAAGATGTGTCTTTAACATTTCTTGTAACACTGGGTTGGTGGTAGTATATCTTTTTAGCTTCTTCTTATCTGGGAAGTTCTTTATCTCTCCATCAATTTTAAATAATAGTCTTGCTAGGTAGAATAGTCTTGGTTGTAGGTCTTTGGTTCTCATTACTTTGAGTATTTCCTGCCATATTCTTCTGGTCTGCAAAGTTCCTTTTGAGAAATCTGTTGACAGCCTTGTGGGAGCTCCCTTGTAGGTAAGTTGTTGCCTTACTCTTGTTGCTTTTAGGATTCTCTTTTTGAGAGAATTTTAATTATGATGTTTGTGGTGTGCAACTATTTGAGTTCATCTTGATTGGTACTCTTTGTGTTTCTTGGGTTTGTGTGTCTATTTGTTTTGCCATGTTAGGAAAGTTTTCAGTCATTATATTTTTGAAACAGGTTCTCGATACCTTGCTCCCACTCTTCTCCTTCTGAAGGTTGTTATGCTTGATAATGTCCCAGAGGTCTCTCAGACTATCTTCATTTTTGAAAATCCTTTTTTCTCTTTGCTCTTTCATTTGGGTATTTTCTACTACCTTGTCTTACAGAACACTAATTTGATTTTCTGCTCCACCAACCTGTTTTTTGTTCCTTCTAGTGTTGTCTTCATTTCAATTATTGTATTCTTCACTTCTGATTGGTCTTTTTCTATGGTTTTGATAACTTTCTTTATGGTTGTTATCTCTTTGTTGAAGTTTCAGTAAGTTTCTTAAGCATTCTTATAACCTGTTTTTGAAACTCTTGCTCCAGTGGGTTAATTGTCTCCATTTCATTTAACTCTATTTCTGGTGATTTGTTTTGTTCCTTTATTTAGGATGTGTTTTTCTGTTTTCTCATTCTGGTTTCTTCTCTTTTTTTTTCTTCTATATCTATATCTATATCTCTTATGGCTCTTAATGTTCACTTTATATAGTATGTGTCCTGTGTTGTCCAAAGGTGCAATCTCTCAGATCTTCTGTGTGTATAATATAGGATTGTTTATTAAGTGTGTCATGTGTGTTCTTCAGTTATAGTTGAGTGGTGTGTCCCTCACAGCATACTGTTAACTGTCCAAGGGTAGTGGTAGAGTAATGCTGGAAGCTTCCCTGACCACAGCAGACAGCCAATTTTGCTGAAATTTGCAATAAATTCCTTCCCCATTCGTTAGGTGCAGTTAATCACTCATCTACCTAGAGCACCTCCAAGTTAACAAGGCAAGTCTCTAGAAGGACTGTGTTCACTTTTGGAAAAGAAAAACTCAAGAAACACGCACACACACACATACAACCAAACAAATATATAAAAACCAACCAACAAAAAAAATTTCCTGAAAGCCTCAGAGTTTGCCACTCATAGCACGGTGATAGCTGCCCTGGGGGTAGGGGACAGTGGCTGAGCAGCACTGGAAGTTTTCTAGGCAATCTCAGATAACAATTCCTGCAAAAGACCTATAGAAACTCTTTCCTCACTAGTAGAGCTAGACTAATTGCCAGGCCTCCCAAAGTTTCTCCATGTAGGTGCGGCAACATTTCATGGTACCTGTGCAAACTTTTACAGAAAAGAAGGGAGATAATTATTAATAATTAAATTAAGAAAATAATAAAGAATTTAAATGTAACAATTAAAAAATAGGACTTAAAATTAAAAATATGTAGAAAAAATTAAGAAAAATAAAATATTTAAAAATAAAATTAAAGACATAAAATACAAATAAAGTATATCATGAAAAAGAGTTAAAAAATGAAAAAATACGGAGAGGTGAAATTTAAAATACAACAAATTAAAAAGAAAAAACAAAAACCAAAAATTTATTTCTTTGTTTTCTTCCTTCTCCCTCTCTTGCTCTGTGTCCTATAGTATGTAGCTTGCTGCACTTTCAATTACCATAGAGGGCCAGCAGAGTGTCACAAAAAGCTCCCTGATAAGTTGCAGACAGCTATTCTTGCAAAAGTCCACAAGAACTTGTTTCCCCAATATTTGGGTGGGTCCAACTCTTCAGCCATCTGGTGTTGGATTGGACAGATCTCCAGAGTGCCTAATCACAATGTGAAAGAGGAAGAAAAAAAAAGAAAAAATAGAAAAATATGGTAATATTAATAAAAAATTAAATTAAAAAAAGATTATAAAAATAAAATTAAGAAAAAGTAATGATAAAAGAAAATTATGGAGGAGAAGAAGGCAACACGGCAACTGAAGAGGAGGTCCCTAAAGCCTCTCCCAGAAAACACAATTGAACGGCCGTCCAGGAGCCAAGAATGAGGACTCTGAGTGACAAAATGGCTGTTGAGAAATCCATACATCGCAAGTAAATACCTGAAGGTTGGAGAGAAGGGGGCGAGTTGGGGAGAGGGAAGGCAACAGAGACTACAACAGGATCCAAGCGGCGCACTTCAGGGGAGGGAAGAGACCACGGGGGAGCTGGGCTTTGGAGCTGCATGCTGGGGACACAGTTTGGGAGCCAGCCTTGGAACTTTTGAGTGGCAGAAGGGCTGAGCGAGGACTCTAAACTGCAAAGATGACACCCCAGCTCTAAGCCCCCTGGCGAACTACACAGGGCTGCAGTTCCTGTTCCCAGCCCACTGCAAAGGCAACCCTGCTGTCTCAGGCCAGTCCCACAGCTTTGGACTTATGGAGCATGCACTTTCTCGTGCACCCCAGGGTTCTGAAAGCAGTGTGAGCCTGTAGACAGCCAGATGCTGAATCGGGCTAGGAAGAAAGACTGAATTGATAGCATTCATCCCAGCCAGCAGAAACAAGCCCCAGAACAGCTTCCCCAGCAAAGGTCAGAAGGCAGAGTCACCCTTGGAGCACCTTTTGTTGCTCTCTCCCCAGGAAACACGTGCATATTTTCCAAACAAAGTAGGAGATCAGAAACAAGAAACAAACAGCCCCCTTTACCCCAAAACTTGACCCCCAGTGCCACCTAGTGTCTGCACTAAGGCAGGAAACCACAAAAGCAATAATCTGGACACTGACCATAAAGACCTCATGTCAAAGAGGAAGAACCCAGCGGACAGGATGAATTCCTTAAAAACTAAAACTCCTCAGAAAGAACATGAAATCTACCCAGAAGACAGCCTGTTACAACTGGAAGAGTAAGATTTAAGTGACAGAGAATTAAAAGCAGCCATTCTAAAGGCTGTGAGAGAAATGAAAACCTATTGGCAGAACACCATAGCTGAGATAAATAACATAAAAAAATATATAAACGACATAAAAAAGGAACTCTGTGAACAAAAAGAATAATTTAACAAAGAAATTCAAAACATAAGAAAGATTGAGATGGAAATACAAGAAATAAATAATACCATAAAAGAAGTGAGAAATGAAATAACTGCCATAGGAAACAGGACCAACCAGATGGAGGAAAGAATTAGTGATATTGAAGATCAGAACATGGAAACAGTTCAGAAAGAAGAAGAGAAGGAATACAAAACCAAAAGGATTGAAAGAACTCTGCAAGAACTATCCGACTCCATGAGACAAAACAACATCAGGATAATAGGAATAGAAGAAGGGGCAGAGCAATCTACAGAGAGCATACTCAAACAAATCATAGATGAGAACTTTCCAAACCTATGGAAAGATCTGGGACCCCAAGATCAAGAAGAAAACAGGTCCCCCAGATACCTGGACCCTAACAGATCTTCTCCAAGACACATGGTACTAAAGATGTCCAAAACTAAAGACAAAGAGACACTTCTCAAGGCAGCCAGGGATAAAAGAACTATAACCTTCAGAGGAAAACGCATCTGACTGGCATCAGACTTCTCAGCAGAAACTCTGCAAGCCAGGAGAGAGTGGAATCCAATATTCAAAAATTTAAAAGAGAGAAACTTCCAACCAAGAATAAATTATCCAGCAAAATTATCTTTCAGATATGAAGGTGGAATAAAGACCTTCTCAGACAAATAGAAGCTGAGGGAATTTGCCAGCACGAGGCCAGCACTCCAA
>PVJL010019555.1:0-13624 GCA_004026885.1 Lyroderma lyra | reverse complement strand
GCTGTGGGCCTGGCCTGAGACAGCAGGGTCGCCTTTGCAGCAGGCTGGGAACAGGAACTGCAGCCCTGTGTAGGTCTCCAGGGGGCTTAGAGCTGGGGTGTTATCTTTGCAGTTCAGAGTCCTCGCTCAGCCCTTCTACCACTCAAATGTTCCAGAGGCTGGCTCCCAAACTCCTTCTGTCCCCAGCTCCCCAGTCTCTCTCCCCTCCCCCAAACTGCGCAGCTCCGAATAGTCAGCAGGGATCGCGTCCCACGTGGTCCGTCTCTGCTCCCTTCCCTCTCCCCGACTCGCCCCTTTCTCGCCAGCCTTCAGGTTTACTTGCGATTTGTGGATTTCTCAGCAGCCGGTTTGTCGCTCAGGGTCCACTTTCTTGGCTCCTGGACGGCCGTTCAATTGTGTTTTCTGGGACAGGCTTTAGGGACCTCCTCTCCAGTCGCCATCTTGTCTTCTCTCCTAACATTAATTTCTTTATTGTCCTTCTGCTCTAATTCGTTTAGCTCTGCTTGAATTTTTATTATTTCTTTTCTTCTGCTTATTTTGGTTTTTTTCTGCTCTTCTATTTCTAGTTCTTTAAAATGGGATGTTAAAGTGTTTACTTGTTATTTTTCTTGCTTATTAGGATAGGCCTGTAATGATATACACTTCCCTCTTATTACTGCTTTTGCTGTGTCCCAATAATTTTGAGATGTTGTATTTTCATTGTCATTAGTTTCTGTATATTTTTAAATCTCTTCTTTTATTAGTTCTTTTAGCCAGTCATTTTTTAATAAGATGTTGTTTAATCTCCATGTATATGTGTTTTTTTCTGCTTTCCTTTTATAGTTGACCTCCAATTTCAAAGCTTTGTGGTCTCGGAATACACTTGGTATGATTTCAATCTTCTTAAATTTGCTGAGGCTACCTTTGTGTCCCAGCATGTGGTCTATCCTTGAGAATGTTCCACGTGCACAAGAAGAGAAAGAATAGTCTCTTTTTGCTGGATAAAGTGTCTTGTAAATGTCAATTATGTTTAATTGCTGTATTTTGTTGCTTAGAACTGATATTTTCTTATTTATTTTCTGTTTGGATGATCTGTCCATGCTGTTAAGTGAGTGTTTAAATCTCTCACAATGATTGTGCTTTTGTCAGTTTCCCCTTTTAGATCTGTTAGTAGTTGCTTTGTATATTTTGGTGTTTCCTGGTTGGGACCATATATATTAATTAGTGTCAAGTCTTCGTATTGTTGTATTTTACCTTTTATCACTGTGTAATGTCCATCTTTGTCTCTTGTTATCTTTCTTAACCTGAAGTTTATTTCATCAGATATCAGTATGGCAACTCCTGCTTTACTTTGGTTACCATTGCTTGGAGTATTTTTTCCCATCCTTTCACTCTGAGTCTATGTTTGTTCTTATGGCTGAGGTGTGTTACTTGGAGACAACATATGAATGGGTTTTGTTTTTTAATCCAGTCTGCTACTCTGTGTCTTTTTATTGGTAAGTTCAGTCCATTAACATTCAGAGTGATGATCGACAGGTGAGGATTTCCTATGGCCATTACTTTTTATTTTTTATTGTTTTATTGTTTCTTTCTTGTTGCCACAACTCCATTCCATTTATTCCGATATTTTGTTTCAGATATAAGAGACTCCTTCAGTATTTCTTGAAGTGCCAGCCTTGTGCTAGTGTATTCCCTCAACTTCTGTGTCTGAGAAGGTCTTTATTCCTCCTTCATATCTGAAGGGATGATTTTGCTGGATTATTTACTTTTTGCTGGAAGTTTATCTCTTTTGAAATTTTGAATATTGGATTCCACTCCCTCCTGGCTTGTAGAGTTTCTGCTGAGAAGTCTGATGCCCGCCTGATGGGTTTTCCTCTAGAGGTTACAGGTTTTTTTCCCCTGGCTGCCCTGAGAATTATCTCTTTGTCTTTAGTTTTGGACATCTTTAATACAATATGTTTTGGAGATCTGCTAAGGTCTAAGTATCTAGGGGACCCATTTTCTTCTTAAATTTGGGGTGTCAGAGCTGTCCATAGGTTTGGAAATTTCTCGTCTACTATTTGTTTGAGTATGTTCTCTGTAGAGTGCTCTGCTCCTTCTTCTAATGCTATTATCCTGATGTTGTTTTGTCTCATGGAGTCAGATAGTTGTTGCAGAGTTCTTTTAATGCTTTTGGTTCTATATTCCCTACCTTCCTCTTTCTGAGATATTTCCATGTTCTGATCTTCAATATCACTATTATTTTCTCCATGTGGTTGGCCCTGTTTCCCATGGCAGTTATTTTATTTCTCACTTCCTTTATTGTATGAATTTATCTCTCAAATTTCCATCTTATTCTTTCATATAGTTTGAATTTTTTTGTTAAATTGTTCCTTTTGTTCACAAAAATTCTTTCTTAGATCATTCATCTCAGTAGATGTTCTGCCGGTATGTTTTATTTCTCTAAGAGGCTTTAGAATGACTACTTTATCATCTCTGTCACTTAGTTCATAAATTTCTAGGTCTATCAGAGTCTTCCTGGAGATTTTTCATCTTCTGAGATGCTTTAAATCTTAAGTACTCCTATTATTCATGTTTTCTTCTTTGTCATAAGGACTTTGTTTTCACCAGAGCCCAGGAGTTCTCTTTTTCTCTGATTGGTATTTTTGAGGTGTCTTGTTGTATAGCAGACTCTAGGTGGCAGTGCAGGGGCAAATTTTGGGAGAGAGGGAGATTTTTAAGACATCGCTGGTCCCTAGCAGCTTTTGCAGGTGGAACGCATTGATCCACAGCTTCTTTGCTTCCTGCAGTATGTTGGGGAGGCTGTAGGAGTTGAGGGAGGCCAAGAAAATGTGTGCTGGAGTGGCTCCACCTCCTGTGCTTTGCTGGGGAAGCTGGGGAAGCTGGGGAAGATGGAAAAGGTTGATGGGATGCAGGCCAAGGCTGCTGTTTCTGGTTGAGGTGAATGCTTTAAAATCTGCCTCTCTCCCCTCTCTGGCGCTTTACCCCAGGCCATGTTCCAGCGATTCATCTCCACAACAGCTGCTCAGGACTAAGTCTGCAAGTGGGAGATGCAGACTAGGAGCCAGGGGCCAGGATTGGTGCAAGGTTGCTGGATGTGTATGCACCATGGGCCTGGAGATTTAGGTCGCACGAGACTTTCAGACGAGGTGCCAGGTACACATGCTCCATGTACCAAAATTTATAGGGTCTGTGATATCACCAGGTATGCATGCACACTGTGGGCTGGCATCTGCGTGAGATCGTCAAGTGCATGCCAGGACACTGGGTACACACGCACCATGAGCCTAGAGATGCATGTTGTGTGAGACTGCTGGACAAGGGCACTGGTTTTGCACAATCCATGGGCTGGTATCTGCAGGCCCTAGAAGATCCCAAGTGTGCACATGCCATGGGCCAGGACCCACAGGCTAGGATCCATGTGAGGGCCCTAGGTGTGCGTGCAGCATGGGCGTGAGAGTGCCAGGCAAGGGCGCTGGGCACATGTTCCATGGGTCCTGTAAAAGCACTGGGTGAGGGGGCTGTGCCTGATGCCACAGGTAATGTGAGTGCTATGGGCTTACGTGTGCTGTGGGCTGGGAACCACCAGCCTGCGAGTGCACTGCACACATGCATTGTAGACTGTGAGGGTGCTGGAAGCTGAGATGCTATATCTGGGACTTTATTTCTGCCTGTGACTGTTCAGAGTTCTTGTTCAGCTTTCTTGCTACTGAAGAGTTTCAGAGGCTGGCTCACAGCCTTTGTCCTTAACACACTGCTTTTAGGTCCAGGTCCCTCATCGTCTCCCAACATTCTGCCACTTTGGCTTTCACTATTGTCATCTCTTAGTCTCTTCCCTTTTGTGTATAGTGTTACTCCCTGATTTCTTTTTAGTTCCTTCAGTTAACAGCAATGGGGTCCAGTCATGAACCATTTGTTTTTCCTTCTTTCTCTCCCACTCACCCTCTTCTTTGTAACCTTCAGGTGTTTTCTTGAGATGCGTGGATTTCTCACTTGTCACTGTGCCAGTCAAGGTTTTCTTTCTTGGCTCCTAGATGACCATTTAATTGTGTTTTCTGGAAGAGATTTTAGGGACCTCCTTCCCAGTCACCATCTTGCCCTCCTCCTCATGAGTCGAATAATTTATCAGTCGCATGCAAAAATCTCTTTAATCATAAATGCAATGAAAAATATACTAAGTAGAAATATTATAACACACCAATGTACTGGGAAAAATATTTTGACAGAAATGTGATAAAAAATTGGTTGATATGCTTCATTTGCAAAGAGATTTTAAAGATTAATAAGAAGAAAACACTAAAGCACTAATAAAATCTTTAAAATATAATAAAAAGACCAATTGTAACTGATAAACTAAAATTTTATATTAAATTTACTAAAAATTAACTGTAATGCTAATTAAATGAGTAAAATAAAAACTAGTATACTATTGTGCTATTAAATTAACATAGAGTGGGAGAGGAGGGAGGGAGGGGGAGATAAATATATGGTGATGGAAAGAGAACTCAAAAAAATCAAACAAAAAATTAACAGACATCAAACTTGATATTATTAAATTTTGAGAAAATTAAAGTGAGCACTGTACTGCATTAGTATGTAGTAAAATGAGTACTTTGATACATTACTTTAAATTAGTAACTTCTTTTCTGAAAGGCAATTTGGCAGTATGAATTAAAAAAGTAAATATAATTTATATTTATTGACTAAGTAATTTATGTTATGGGAATCTATCCTTCAGGTAATGGTGGTAAAAAATGGGGCAGGAGGTGAAATGAGAGGATAAAATAAGTGGATTTTATGCTTGAACATTACTTTATTTTTTCCAGATGTTAAAAAAAGCTATGCAATTAATTTTGTGTGAGCAAAAGTGTTGTCATGATGTTCAAAAGAAACAAATACAACTTACAAGCCTGACTTCATATTCCTCATAGTTCCATAATAATTTTAAAATGTTACCCTCTCTAAAACTTAAATATGTGCATCAAACAAATTCTCCAATAGAATTGTTTTTGTTTGTTTGTTTGTTTTTTAGTGAAAAGTGGCAACAAAGCCTAGGTAACAAATAATGGTCATATTCATGATCACTTTTTCACAATTCTCTGATCATCTACATCTTCATATAACATCTTAATGTCCTTCATTTGTTTACTTCTACTTTCCTTTACAGAATACCTTATTTCTGCCAGTTCCTTCAAAACCTACTCTATTGACATGGTTTTTACATAGACTATTTTTTACCTCCCTTGTTTGATTATCTGTTTTGATTTTTCCCATTGCACTAAATTATCTTTTACAGAACTCCATTAAAAACCTCTTAGCCAAATTTCAGGATAACTTTACTTTATTTTATTAGGCTGAATGCAAAAATTTTGAAGAAGATACTAAAAAATGTTTCTATTTGATTAAATAAATTGATAATAGACATTATAATTTAAATATATTTCTCAAGTTTTATATTATTTCAGACAAGGAGTTTGAGGCCAACAAGATTTAATTAGGACAATAGTAATTCTTTAAGCTTTAGCATAGAAAAACATCACAGAACTCACAAAAATTTTAATTATCAAAACTGAGCAATTTCTGGTCAAATTGAAGTAGGTAAATGCTGTGCTCACCTTTTTTCAAGACCATATCAATTACAACTAAACAACAGAACAACCATTATTGAGAATAATCTGAATCCCTAAAACACATAAAAAAGAGGCCAACCAAGACTGGTACAAAGGGCAGAGAAACAGAATAGGCTGATCCCACATTCCTATGTAGCCATTAAAAATAGACAGAAATATCTAAGATGTGAAGGTCCACCCAGAACAGTGAGTTGTCCCAACCCCACACCAGACTCACTAGCCCAGGGCTTCAGTTCTAGTGAGAGAAATCCTCATAACTTCTGACTGTTAAAAACCAGAGAAGATTGTGTCTGAGTGAGCAGGAGGGCAGCTGCCACTTTATGCGCTCTTCTTAAAGGGCTCATGTGTGGACTTACTCACTGAAAAACTCACTTGCTCTGAACTTCAGCTTGGGGCAGTAGCTCAAAAAACACCAGAATAGATGGAGGAAATGAGTTGTCTGACTTCAGGGCAAGGACTGGAGGGGAAGCTTTTTATCAGACAGAAATGCTGGCAGAAACCATTACTTCTCTTTTGAACCCTTTCCCTCACTACATGCAGAGACAGTCAGATGCCATATCTCAGTCTCCATCAAAGTGGCTAACACCTTTCATCTGCCCTGTTCCAGTGGTTCCTGAAGACCAAACCCCACCAAACTTTTAGGAACTGCAGAGCTGCTTCCAGTAGCTTTTACATACAACCTGTCTTAGTTCGTGCTATGGACTTTCAAAAATTTCTCAATGATTCACACAACCTCCCTAGAATAGCAACTGGCTTTGGCATCTTTTGTAGCTCTGGCTAAGTAGCCCTAAGTCAGCACTAGTATCAGCCAGCCTTGGTTTACCAATGGGTCTCTCAAGGCACCTCCAAGCTCAGTGTGGGCAGCAGCCACCTCCAGATTGCTTTGGGGCTCATGCCAGGTGGCCTTGGGCAAGACACAGGCTATGGCTAATCTTAGCTCACAGTAGGTCCCCCTGCAGAAGGTCCCAGTGTTGGCATGCCTGATAGCCAGCTATAGACCGAGTTGGAGCATCACCCTGCCAGCTCCAAAAAAGGCACATCCAAAAAATAGACTGAGCAGGCACCAGGGTCATCCTTTGAGGGTCAATTTCTCCTACTGATGTGCAAACAGCAACCAAGACTCCACTACAACAAAATAGCACACACAATACTCACAAAGGTCATGTCTGGAGCACCCATCTCTGGTGACCAGGGAGAGTACACCACTGGGTGTCACAGGACATCTACTACATAAGGCACACTACAAAGATGAGAAAGCATAACAGTTCTATCTAATACATAGATACAAACATAGGGAGACAGACAAAATGGTAGGACTAAGATACGTCTTCCAAATAAAAGAACAGAACAAGGCTTCAGAAAAAGAACTTAAAAAAAAAAGAAAAGGAAAAAAAAAGACCAGCAATTTACCAGGTGCAGAGTATCAAATACTAGTTATGAAAATGTTCAATGATCTCAGGAAGAACTTAAACAAAAAGACAGAAAACATAAAAATAAAGTTAGATAACAAATGAGCTAGTCAGAAATAAAGACTACAATAATAAATGAATACATTAGAGACAGTCAACAATAAATTAGATAAAACAGAGAATTGAGTCAGCAATTTAGAAGCTAAGGTGGTAGAAAATGGCTACTCAGAAGAGGAAAATAACAAAAAATCTGAGGACAATATAAGGAGCCTCTGGGACAATATCAAGTGTACCATAATTCACATCATGGGAATACCAGAATCAAAAGAGAGAGAACAAGGGGTTAAAAACCTATTTGAAAAAATAATGACTGAAAACTTTCTTAACGTGGCATAAAATAAACACTGGGGTGCCAAAAATATGTATATACATTTTAAGAGATGTTTGTGTATTCTTTTCAAAGTTGAATTGAATTATGGTAGCAATGTGTAGTATAATCTTTGCTCAAAAGATGGCATTAATCACCATGCAATAGGCAGGACAGTAAAAAAACAAAAATGACAGAAGTATGGTTGTCATTCAAGACCATTTTGAAGCAGTATTTGAAACTTTAGAATGTTATTAGAGTTTCCGCCATATTCTCCTAGAATTAACACTCTTTGACTTCTACCTGTGGTAGACTTTAAAGAATTTAGTGTATCATAGAAAACCAGCTATATTGGCAGTACTTCAAGAAGAAATTGAAACAACATGTGCAGTAATACAAGTGAACAGTTAGGTCAACATGGCTCAATCAGTAGTTCGCCATAATCAAAAGTGTCTGGATGCTGATGGTAACCACTTTGAGCACTCTTATAAATGCAGAAGTTAAACATGACTTGTATTTCTCTTTTGTCATCAGTATATATGGTGCTACAATTTTAAAACTTTTTTTTTCTTTTTTAAAATGTGTGTACATTTTTTGGCACTCTATGTATATAAGCCCAGAAAGAATAGAGAGGCCCAAAAATGATAAAAATTAAACAGGCCTACATGAAGTCACATTATAATTAAAATGCCAAAGTTTGAAGACAAAGAGAGAACTTTAAAAGAATCAAGAGAAAAACAGTTATCTACAAGGAAACTCCCATTAGACTATCAGCTGATTTCTCAACAGAAAATGTACAAGCCAGAAAAAAATTGCAGAAAATATTTTAAATGATGAAATCAAGAATCTACAACCAAGATTACTCTATCTGGCAAACCTATTGTATAGAATCAAAGAATGAAATCTTCCCAGACCAAAAAAAAAAAATTAAAAATGTTTTATCACCATCAGATCAGTATTGCAAAGAATTTTAGAGAAATTTCTTTACAACAACAAAAATAACAAAATGGTAATAACTACATACCTATCAATAATTAATTTTAATGTAAATAGATTAAATGCTTTAACCAAAAGATATGGAAGCGAAATGAATAAGAAAACAATACACTTTCATGTGCTTTCTAGGAGAAAATTGCTTAAGATCAAAAAGTACTCACAGGCTGAAAATAAAGGGAAGGAAAGAGATATTTCATAAAAATGAAAACGAACAAACACAGTGCTGGGCTGGCAATACTTATACCAGACAAAAAAGACTTTAAAATTAAGACTGTAACAAAAGACAAAGTAAGATCTAGTAATCTCACCTCTGCATATCTATCAGTAGAAACCCAAAACACTACTTCAAGAGGACATGTGCATCCATATGTTTGTTTCTGCATTGTTACAATGACCAAGATATGAAGGCAGCTTGGATGTCTGTCGATAAATGACTGACTAAAGAGTAGGTGGTATATATATTCACTGGAATATTGCTTGGCCATAAATAAGAATACATTCTTATCATCTGCAGTGGCATGGATGTCAGGCAGAGAAAGACAGATGTGATATATTTTTATTTACATGTGGAAGCTAATGAACAAAGTAAACAAATAAAACAAAAACAAACTCATAGATAAAAAACCATTTTTATGGTTGTCAGATGAAAGGGGTCTTGGGGGTAAGCAAAGAAAGGGAAAGCATTAGCAAGTACAATTTTGTTGTAACACAGTAGTCATGGGGATATAGGATATAGCAAAAAATATATAGTTGATAATATTATAATAAGTATGTATGATGTCAGATGGGTATTAGATTTATTGGGATAATAGATGGGAGGGGGTTTAAGAAGCAAAATGAAAATGATGAAGAGATTAAAAAGTACAAACAGATAGTTACAAAATAGTCATGAAGATATAAAATAAAGCATAGAGAATATAGTCAATAATATGGCAATAATTATGCAAAGTGCCAGGTGAGTAATAGACTAGTCAGGGGGATCACTTCTTAAATTATATAAATATCTAATTACTATGTTGTAAACCTAAAGTTAATATAAAATAATATTGAATGTAAAAATAAATAATGTATTAAAAATCTCTATGTGAATAAATAAGAGGAGATCAATTAATGTCCTATAAAAATAAATGAAGGGGAGTTCCCTGATGGTGTAGTGGCTTAAGGCTTCGGCACTGGCGCTGTCAGTGCTGTGGCCTGGGTTCAATTCCCAGCCAGGGAGCTACCCACATACCAAAAAGCAAAAATAAATAAATAAATAAATAAATAAATAAATAAATAAATAAATGAAGATAAAAATTGGTCATTCTCTCCCACAAATTAACATGTATACTAAGATTTTCAGAGTAAGTAAAACATCCTGGTCACTAAAGGGTTCAGAAGAATCTTCACTTACACCAATAGTGGAATAACTTTAGAGAAAATCTATTAATCTTTGCAAGTTACCAATATGCGTAAAAGAAGAGAGCAAAAAAGTAAAAATATTTGAGAAAACTTCGTGGGCTAGTAAAATTATTGACTTATAAAGTTACTTAAAATCTAAGAATTATATAATAAGGTCTTTCTGTTTAAATTCAATTTAAAAACAGTTTAATCTCTTTGAAACACATAAAAAATCAATTAATTAAAAATTCAATGGGAAATCTATAATAACCTATTTTGGTTTTTCAGAATTTATGTAATAACTAAACAATTTAGATCAATGAATCATAGCAGGGAACAAACAGAGTTAGTACTGCTTCATGTGAGAAGATGTTTAGTTAGAGATATCAAATGTGGCAATATATAGCAATATGAAAATAAAGCAACATTAAAACCAATTACATTTTAAAAACTTACAATATAAAATATTATATAACTTGAATTTGTAATTTCCACTAACCATAAAAATTGTCAAGGGTCAACAAATAACACGTGTTGGAAAGGCTGTAAAGAAAAATAACTTTCACTCACTGCTAGTGGGAATGTAAATTGGTATCGCCATTATGGAAAACAGTATAAAGTTTACTCAAAAGACTAAGAATGGAACTATCATATGACTCAATAATCTCTCTTTTTAGTACCTACTTGAAAAACTTGGAAAACTAAAATGTAAAGATTTGTGTATCCCATGTTCATTACATTATTATTCACAATAGATAAGATATAAATACAGCCTAAGCATATTTAATGGCTAATTGAATAAAGACGATCTGGTAAATATATATTATAGAATACTACTCAGCCATAAAAAGATGAAATATTACTATTTGCAACAACATAAATGGATCTTGAGAGTATTATGCTAAGTGAAATAAATCCAATTGAAAAGGAATATAATTATATGATTTCACTCATGTGTGGGTATAAAACAAAAAGTAACAAACAAGTATTCTCATATATACAGACAATAGAATGGTAGTTACCAGAGGGAAAGGGAGTGGTAGGAGGATGAAGAGAGTATAGGCAGTCTAATATATAGTGATGGAAGAAGACTAGACTTTTGGTGGCTAGCATATAATGGAGTATACAGCTGTTGCATTATAAAGTTGTGTACTTGAAATTAATATAATGTTATGTTTTATTGAAATAAACTTTTAATTTTAGAATATTTTCACATTCACTGAAAATGGCAAAGATATAATACAGAATGATCCTATGTATTTCTTACCCAGTTTTCCCTATTGTTAATACCTTACATTACTATCTATTATAGATGGCATTTTTAAAAGCTTTTTATTAAAAAGTATTGCTAGCATACATTATATCATTTCAGGTGTACAACATAGTTGTTAATCATTTATATACCTAAAATAATGATAACCATGATAAGTCCAGCAGCCATTGACACCATACTATGCTTTCACACAATTATTTACTATTTTTCCTATGCTGTACATTATATCCCCAGGACTTATTTGTTTTACACATGGAAATTTGAACCATTTATTGTGCTCCACTTTTTCTTCCTTTTTAAATATTTTAATTACAGTTGACATTCAACATTCTATTATATTAATTTCAGGTGTACAGTATAGAAGTTAGGTATTTATATACCCCTCTCTAATTTACTACTCATCTGGCACTATACATTATTACCATACTATTGACTGTATTCCCTATGCTTTACTTTACATACCCCTATTTTGTAACACCCAACGTGTACTTTTTAATCTCTTTACCTTTCCCACTATGTCCCCAAACTGCCTTCCCATTTATTACCTTAACAATACTTACATTAGACAAAATAGACTTTAAAACAAAGGCTGTAAAATGAGACAAAGAAACCTCCAGTAATTCTACTTCTTGGTATTCACCTGAAACATCTCAAAATGCTACCTTGAGGGGACATGTGCATCCATATGTTCATTGCAGCATGGTTTACAATACCCAAGATGTGAAGGAAGCCTGAATGTCTCTCCATGGATAAATAGATAAAGAGGAAGTGATACATATATGCAATGAAATATTGCTCAGCCATGGAAATGAATGAATTTTTGTCATCTGTGGCAGATTTTTTTTCAGACAGAGATGAACAAATGCAAAGTGATTTCACTTATATGTGGAATGTGAAGAGCAAAATTAACAAACAAAGCAGAAACAAACTTATAGATAGAGAATAGTTTGATGTTTGCAAAATGGCAGGGATGTCTAGGGGATGGTTGAAAAAAGAAAGGGCTTAAGAAGTACAATTTTGTCAGAAATTTGTCATGGGAATGTAGGTTATAACATAAGAAATATAATCAGTAATATTGGAATAACTATGTATGGTGTTAGGTGTGTACTAGATTCAAATTGTTACCTAAGCCTTTTAATTTGTTTTTTTTGTTATTGTCTGTTTCCATTTTTATAAAATAACATTTTTTATTTCTTTAAATTTAAGTATGTGTGTGTCTTTCAGTCTCAAGTTATTCTCTTCGCAACAGCACATGTAAAAGTTTTGTTATCCATTCAGCTGCCCTATGTTTTTAATTGGATCATTTAATTTATTTACATTGACAGTAAATGTTGATAGATATGTGATTATTGCCATTTCATTATTCATATTTTTATTTTATTTTTCATCCTAAATAAGTCTCCCTAAGATTGCTTGTAATACTATTTTGGTGGTGATGATGTCTTTTAGTTTTTTTCTTGTCTAGAAAGCTCTTAATCTCTCCTTTAATTTTAAATAATAGCCTAGCTGTGTAGAGTAATCTTGGTTGTAGCTTTTTTAAAACAATTATTCATTTATTTATTTACTTATTAAATTTATTGTGATGACATTGTTCAGTAAAATTACATAGATTCCAGGTGTACAGTTCTTTATTGTCTGTGTTGCATTGTATTCTCACCAACCAAAGTCATTTCTTTTTTTATTACCATATATTTAAATCCCCCTCCCTCCTTCCCCAACCTATTCCTCTCTTTTCATATGGCAACTACTAAACTATTGCCCATGTACAAAAATATTTTTTCTATTTTGAGTTTTTATTTACTGTTTTTTAGATTCACAATGTAAGTGAAATCGCATGATATTTGTCTTTCTCAGTCTGACTTATTTCACTTAGCATGATATCTTGTAGTTCCATCCACATCATTGCAAAAGGTAGGGTTTTATTCTTAATGGTCAAGTAATACTTCATTGTATAAATATACCATGACTTTTTTTTCCAATCATTTATTGATGGGCATTTAGGTTTTTTTCCATAACTTGGCTATTGTGAATCATGCTGAAATAAACCTACGGGCGCATATATTTTTTTGGATTAGCATTTTGCATTTCTTTTGATAAATACCAGGAGTAGAATTGCTGGATCATACGGTAGTTTCATGTTTTTATTTTTGGAGGAATCTTTATATTGTTTTCCATAGTGGCTGGACAAATTTGCAGTCCCACTAACAGTGCAAAAGGGTTACCTTTTCTTCACATTCTGTTTAACACTTTTGTTGTTGATCAATTTATTAATGATAGCCATTCTGACAGAAATGAGGTGTAATGTCATTGTGGCTTTTATTTTCATTTCTCTCATGATTAGTGATGTTGAGCATATTTTAATCTGTCTATTGACCATCTGTATGTCCTCTTTGGAGAAATGTCTATTTAGGTCTTCTGCCTATTTTTTTTTTAATTCATTTTTATTGTTAGACTTATTGGGGTGACATCTGTTAGCAAGGATTACATAGGTTTCAGGCATACAATTCTACAGTGCATTGTCAACTTGATGTATAATAAGTTCACCACCTAATGTGACTTCTCTTTCCATCACCTTATATTTAGCTTCCCC
>PVJL010019554.1:0-13628 GCA_004026885.1 Lyroderma lyra | reverse complement strand
TTAACCCTAAATCTAATGACCAACTGAACGCTAACCCTAACCTTAGTTATAACTCTGACTCTAACTGACACCACCCACCTAAAAATAGCAATAACCCTAAAGATTAGTCCAACACATACCCTAATTTGTATGTTAACCCTAACCTCAACGCTAAGAAGAAACTTAACACAGGGGCTGAGGGACCTATACTCTGACAAACACAAGTTGTTAAAAGAAATTGAAGTTTTCTTTTGCTTTGCAGAAGCTTTTGAGTTTGATATAGTCCCATTCATTTATTTTTGCTTATACTTCCCTTGCCTTTGAGGACTGGGTCGTGAAGTCTTCTTTGACTCCTAGGTCTATAAGATTAGTACCAATGTCTTCTTCTATACAGTGTATACTTACATGTCTTATACTAAGGTCTTTAATCTATTTTTAGTTAATTTTTGATGGAATATGACTCAGCTATAAGAAAAGATGAAATATTGTCTTTTGCAACAACACGGATGGACCGGTTGAAAGAAATTGAAGTTTTCTTTTGCTTTACAGAAGCTTTTGAGTTTGATATAGTCGCATTCATTGATTTTTGCTTATACTTCCCTTGCCTTTGAAAACCGGTTCATGAAGTCTTCCTTGAGTCCTAGGTCTATAAATTTAGTACCAATGTCTTCTTCTATACAGTATATTGTTACAGGTCTTATATGAATGTCTTTAATCTATTTTGACTTAATTTTGATGGAATATTACTCAGCTATAAGAACAGATGAAATATTGTCATTTTCAACAACACAGATGGAACTGGAAATCATCATGCTAGGGGAAATAAGCCACACAGAAAAATCAAAGAACTGTATGACTTCACTCATATGTGGAATATATAACTGAAAGCAAAGAAAAAATGAAATGATCAAACAAATAACCCATGGACACACTCAATGATTTAATGATTATATGGGGACAAGTGGGTTAGGGACGGGAGAAAAGGGAGGGGCTGGGAGAGGAGGGGTTGAAGCTAAATATAAGGTGATGTAAAGAGACGTTGCATTAGGTGGTGAACTGCTTATACATCAAGTTGAAAATGCACAGTAGAATTGTATGCATGAAACCTGTGAAATCTTTGGTAAAAGATGTCACAATAATAAGTCTATCAATAAAAATGAATAGAAATAAATAAATAATAAATAAATATATGTTAAAAAAAAGAAATTGAAGAAGGCACAAAGAAATGCAGAGATTTTCTATTCATAAATGGGACGAACGAAACTCATTGAAATGGTCATGTTACACAAAGAAATGAACAGATTTAATGCCATCCCCATCAAAATTCCATTGACAGATATTTGAAAAATTTCAAGAAAAACATCAACAGATTTGTATGGAATCAAAAGAGACCCCTAATAACCACGGGCATCCAAAGGCAAGAAACAATAATCGTGAAGGTTTTACACTCTTTGACTTCAATCTATAACACACAATGACAATAATATAAGCAGCAGGGTACTGGCAGAAATATAGGCAAACACACAGCAATGAAGAAAAATTGAAAATCCAGAAGTAATACCACATATATATGTGAAGATTGTTTTTTATGGAAAGCCAAAAATATAACATGAATCAAAGAATCCATTTTCCATAAACGGTGCTAGGGCATAGAGAATATCACATGTAAAAAATGAAACTAGACTGACAGTATTCAACATATACCAAAATTAACTAAAACTGGATCAAAGACCTAAATATGCTACCAATAATGATAAATTGCATAGAAGAAAGCATAGGTCCCAAACCTGTTGACCTTGCTTCAGAAAGAGTTTGATGAATGTTACCTCAAAGGCAAGGGAAGTAAAAGTCAAAAGAAATGAATGGGACTGAACCCAACATAAAAGTTTCTGCACAGCCAAAGAAACCATCAAGAAACAAAAAGGCAATGACTGAAAGCGGGTTAAACCCTAAACTATTTAAAGAACATCTAGAACTCAACAGCAGACAAACAAACAATCCCATGAACACATGGGAAAAGGACTTGGACTGACACTCTCCCCAAGAAGACAGATTAATCAAACACCCAAGAGATACATACAAAATGTTTAAGTACACTGGCTCTTAGAGAAATGCCATGAACTACCACATCATACCTGTTATTAATAGAAAGGCTATGATCCACAAGACTAGTAATAACGAGTGTTGGAGAGGCTGTGAGAATAAAGAACTCTCATATGCTGCAGTTGGTCATGTCAATTGGCAGCAATGATGGAAAACAGTACAGAGGTTCCCCAGAATGTTAAGAATAAATATACCATACAATCAAGCAAACCCTTCTCTGGGTATCCACCCTCCAAATCTGAAAACATGTACTCATAGAGATATACGTACCCCTGTGTTCCTTGCAGTACAAGTTATGGTGTTCAAGACATATCAACAACCAACATGTTCTTCAACAATTGATTGGATGCAGGAGATATGGTTCAAACACCCAGTGAAACACTACTCGCCCAGAAATAAAGATGAAACACTGCCGATTGTGACAACATGGATGGGTCTGGAGATTACCATGTTAAGGGAAATAAATCAAATAGAAATACCTCGGAATCATAGATCTTCACTCATACTAGGGATGTAAAAATGAAAGCAACAAAGAAAAATCCAAAAACTCATAAATACAGACAACACATTAGTCGTTGCAAGAAAGTAAGGACAAAGAGAGGTGGTAGAAGAGGAAAGGGGTGGGTCAAATATAGGGAAAGGAAGAAGTGACCCTGGGTGCTGAACGCACAATGCAATATATGAATATGAATTATGTATTGTAGAAATGCACACTGGAAATGTAATGTTACTAATCAATGTCACTGTCATTAATTTAACACATAAATAAAAATCCCAAACCATAAACATGGTCTAAATTACAGAGAAACCCCAAACTCAATCCAACACCAAATCCAAACCTAATTTAAAACAGAACCCTCAGCTTTACTATAAACGAACCCTAACTCTAAATCTCATAATATACTCAAGAAATAATCCTAAACTGAAATCTAATGCTAAACCGAGCCCAAGTGGAAAACCTGAGCCTTCCTATAACACTATCCCTGAAAGGAACCCATACTCGCTTTTACTGAAAACCCAACCCCAACTCGAATGGAAAACCAACCCTGACCTCCAAGCTAAATCTCACCCTAATCCTAAAAACCGAATCATAAACTGAAATCTGCACCTCATCTTTAAACCGGCCCTTCTCCTACCCTATCTTAAAAACTAAATCCAACCTCAAATGTAACTCGCAGCCCAAGTATGTAACTACCCCTAGTCATTAACTCACCCAAACCCGAACCCAATGATATGCCAAACAAAAAATCTAACTCTATCCTCAAACTTTACCTCACTCTATCAATAGCCCTTCTACCCAGAGTTCTCATTTCAATGTTCTTAATACCATGACCTCAAAGCTTCTTCTAACCCAATCCAAACTCTAGCCCTGATCCTATCCTGAAACCTAACACATAGCCTAACTCAAAGATGGATCCTTACACTAATCATAACCACAATAGTCCACATACCTCTCACCCCCAACTTTACTTACCCTGAACACTAACCACAATTTTAACAAAACCAGTAACCTCAAAGCTAACTCTAAGGCTAACACCAAAACTGAAGCTGCGCAGAATTTCAATCTTAACACAAGTCCTAATCTTACCTCTAACCTTTCCCAGGGTCACATCTCCCCACAGCATTGCATTATGGAACTCACAATCCTGACAGTTCTATTGTTTCCTGATTGGCTCTCTGGCCTCAAGACATCATAACCCTCGATAGAGTCTCGGGGCCCCTGTTGGCTGGCCCTGCAACTGTGAGGTCCCGGTCACCCAAAGTTCTGATTATAGGTTTCTGGTGCCTTTCTCTTTCGATCGCTGAGGGTGGGTGCACACTGCAAGGGATGTCCGCCTGCATCAACCTGGGATCCGGTGGACCAAGGTCGCTCCTGTAGGCGCCAAAACGCCTCTCCAATGTCACCAGGGTTCTGAGGTTTTCAATGGATAATTTTGATGCATCACTTCATACCTATTTCAAGGCATTGCTTGATCCCAGATAAATCAGAGTAAAAGGGTGGTTTGTTCTCGTCAATTACATACGTACTTTTGTCTGTTTTACCCTATACTTAGTGGTTGTGTGGCTGGGACCATAATACATGATGAACAGTCAGCCGTTCTCTTTCGGAGGAATTTTAGGTGTGTATAACATGAACTCAACTTACTGTCTCTCTGTATGTTCTGTGAGATCGGTGAGCGTACATTTAGCAGGGGCATTCCCTTTTTTAACTGTATTCACACCACTGAAAGGTTTTCCTAAGTGAAGAAGGGAGGCGGCAACGGGTGGGGACAGCAATCACACAATGCACTTTGATTATGTTTTACAATTGACTGTTCAAAATACTACAATGATTGTGCATGCATGCCTTCTTGAATATTTAAAATACAAACCTCTGGTATTTTTTTATTTATGATTTGTATTCTACTCAGAATTATAGTAAGTATTTCAGAAATACTATTACACAACTAAAATACAGAATGGAACCTTGAGATAATAGGAAAAAGAGATTCATGCGCATTATAATGCATTTCATATGTGTTTGTCCTTTGTGGTCAGGGTGGAAGGAAGTGGCTGGCACTTGTGTTTGGTATCTTGAAGGGAAGTCATCCTCTCAATCCTGATCTGATAACTGTAAAGAGATTTGGGAGTTGAAAAACTTTCCTGAAAAACCTACAGAAACCTGAGTAGCGAGTTCTATGATGAGCATTTGAATAGAGTATGTGCGTTCAGGCCCCATTGCTGCTTCTAGGTAAATGGAAAGTTGAAAAACACTTTTGATAATCTCAAATGCCAACGTGGTGGCAAAAATTAAAAAAAAAAGAAAGGAATAAGTATTAAAACTATCCCAAACACAATACCTAACTCGGTGACGAACCAAACATTAAACTTAGTCCTAAGTGAACTTTAAACCCAAAACTTACCCTACGTTTCAAGGGAACTAATAATGGAATCTTAATCTTATCCCTAGCCCTAAGTCTAACGCTCCACTTGGCCTATTCTCTAACATTAACCATGAAATCAATCCCATTTTACACCCTGACCCTGGAGTAAAATAAACCCTAACCCTAAACATAAAACAAAATCTACCTGGAACATGAACCATGAACATAACCAAAATCCCTAAGTGTAACCCTAAACCTAACCCTTGGTGTAAACATCATCTTGGCCTTCACCCTAACCAGCACCTGATCGTAAACCTAACCTCACAACTAAACTTATCTCTAATCACAATCTTAACTGAAAGTTCAAACTTATCCTAAACCTAAGCTTAACGGGAGTCCTAAACCTAAACATACACCTGGAAATTAAAACTAAATTTAACACAAAATCGAACTTCAAACCTCACTCTAACCCTCATCCTACCCCTTCACTACATCGTGCACCAATCATAACCCCAGCATATAACCTACAAAGAACACTGAACCTAATCCCAATTTCAAAGTAAACCATAAAAGAATGGTAAGCCTAATCTTAACAGTAACCTTAAATTTAATCACAACCTCAACCCAAACTTTAAATGGAAACATAACAAGAACCCTATCTATAACACTAACCATAAACTCAGCCTTACATCTAAACATAGACTGTAAAATGAACCTAACACTATCCTTATACTAAATTAAAAACATAACCTGAAACCTAAACCTTAGTCAAAAAAATTCATGTTAAATTTTCTACCTAATCTCACAATTTATTCTTATCCTACACTAACACTAACCATCATCACAAAATCTGTTCTGAACCTAATCTCATTCTAACATTTACCTAACTTGAAGCTTACTCAAAACGTAATCCTAAGTGTAATCTGGCCCCTAAATGGAAACACAAATCGAACCCCACTCTCATACCAAACTTAAAACCTCAACTTAAATTTAACTTAAACCCTAACCTTTATTATATAACTATAAACCTAAACCTAACCAGAGCCCTTAATCTAACCTTAACTTTACCCCATTTCAGAGCCAATCCCTCCCTCAAAACTTACCATAAAACACTACTTCTTACCAACCTCTCATTTGAACCATGAATAAAACAAAAAGACCTAAACTTAAACACAAAATCTAACCTTAAAGACAATCGGACCTTTTGTTCTACTGCTAACCCTAATAATAAAATCAAACCTAACCTTTTCTTTATCCCTTAGCATAACTCAAAATGTATACCATAACGTCTACCTAAAGCTAAAGCTAGGCTTCCCTACAGCCCCTATCTTGGTATTAAACCTACACCAACCCTAATTAAAAACTAAAAAATAACCTCAAACCTAATTCTAACCCTCACCCTAACCCTAAATATCATGCTAACCATAGCTAGTTACCTGAACCTAACATAGTTTCTAACCTCATCAAAACTAAGCACATACCTAAACCTACCAATTACATAACCCGTGCTTTCCCTTAAACCAAATTGTAGAAATAACACTAAGCCTAATCATAACAGTAATTGAGAGTGAAACCCGAACTTCAAAAGTCAATATAACCGTAATCTTAACCCGAATTCTAATGACCAACTGAACTCTAACCCTAACCTTAGTTATAACTCTGACTCTAACTGATACTACCCACCTAAAAAGAGCAATAACCCTATACATCAGTCCAACACATACCCTAATTTGTATGTTAACCCTAACATCAATGCTGAGAAGAAACTTAACACAGCGGTTGAGGACCTATACTCTGACAAACACAAGATGTTAGAAGAAATTGAAGTTTTCTTTTGCTTTGCAGAAGCTTTTGAGATTGATATAGTCCCATTCATTTATTTTTGCTTATACTTCCCTTGCCTTTGAGGACCGGGTCATGAAGTCTTCTTTGAGACCTAGGTTTATAAGATTAGTACCAATGTCTTCCTCTATACAGTGTATTGTCACAGGTCTTATATGAAGGTTTTCAATCTATTTTGAATTATTTTTTGATGGAATATTACTCAGCTATAAGAAAAGATGAAATATTGTCATTTGCAACAACACGGAAGGACCTGGAGATCATCATGCTTAGGGAAATAAGCCACACAGAAAAATAAAGAACTGTATGACTTCACTCATATATGGAATATAAAACTCAAAGTAGAGAAAAAACGAAATGAACAAAAAATAACCCATGGACACAATCAATAATTTAATGATTATTTGGGGACGAGTGTGTTAAGGAGGGGAGAAAAGAGAGGGGCTGGGAGACGAGGGGGCGATGCTAAATATAAGGTGATGTAAAGAGACGTCGCATTAGGTGGTGAACTGATTATACATCAAGTTGACAATGCACAGTAGAATAGTATGCCTGAACCCTATGAAAAATTTGCTAACAGTTGTCACACCAATAAGTCTATCAATAAAAATGAATAGAAGTAATTGAATAAATAAATAAACGCTGAAAAAAAAGACATTGAGCAAGGCACAAAGAAATGCAGAGATTATATATTCATAAATGGGATGAATAAACCTCATTGAAATGGTCATGCTTCACAAAGCAATGAACAGATTTAATGCCATCCCCATCAAAATTCCAATGACAGTTTTTTGAAAAATTTCAAGAAAAACATGAACAGATTTCTATGAAATCTAAAGAGACCCCAAATAATCACAGGAATCCGAAGAAAAAAAACAATAATGGTGAAGGTTTCACACACTTTGACTTCAATCTATAACACACAATGACAATAATATAAGCAGCAAGGTATTGGCAGAAATATAGGCACACACACACCAATGAAGAAGAAATGAAAACCCAGAAGTAATCCCACATATATATGTGAAGACTGTTTTTTATGGAAGTCTGAACATATAACATGAAGGAAAGAATCCATTTTCCATAAACAGGGCTAAGGCATAGAGAATATCTCATGCAAAAGAATGAAACTAGACTGACATTTTTCAACGTACACCAAAATTAACTAAAACTGGACCAAAGACCTAAACATGCTACCAATAATGATAAATTGCATAGAAGAAAGCGTAGGTCCCAAACCTGTAGACCTTGCTTCAGAAATATTTTCATGAGTGACTTTTCATTAAGTAAAAGTCAAAAGAAATGAATGGGACTGTACCCAATGTAAAAGCTTATACACAGCAAAAGAAACCCTCAAGAAAGAAAAAGGCTACCGACAGAGGGGCAGAAGACATTTGCAAGCTATGACTGAATCGTGGTTAAAACCTTATCTATATAAAGAACTCCTAGAACTCTACAACAGACAAACAAACAATCCCATGAACACATGGGCACTGGACTTGGACAGACACGTTCCCCAAGAAGACAGATTAATCAAACACCCAAGAGATACATACAAAATGTTTAAGTACACTGGCTATTAGAGAAATGCCAAGAACTACCACTTCATACCTTTTATTAATAGAAAGGCTATGATCCACAAGACAAGTAATAACGAGTGTTGGAGAGGCAGTGGGAATAAAGAGCTTTCATATGCTGCAGGTGGGCATGTCAATTGGAAGCAACGATTGAAAACAGTACAGAGGTTCCCCAGAATGTTAAGAATAAATATACCATACAACCAAGAAATCCCTTCTCTGGGTATCCACACTCCAATTATGACCCAAAACATAAAACAGAATCTACTTGGAACATGAAAAATTAACATAACCAAAATTCCTAAGCGTAACGTTAAACCTAAACCTGGGCGTCAACATCATCTTGGCCCTCACCCTAACCAGCACCTGTTCGTAAACTTAACCTCACAACTAACCTTAACTCTAATCACAATCCTGATTGAAATGTTCACACTTACCTTAAACCTAAGCTCAATGGGAGTCCTAAACCTAAAGATAGACCTGAAACTTAAAAGTAATTTTAACCCAAAATCGAACTTCACACCTCACTCTAACCCTCATCCTACCCCTTCACTACATCGTGCACCAACCATAACCCCAGCATATAACCTAAAAGAGCACTAAACCTAATCACAATTTCAAAGTAAACCATAAAACAATGGTAAGACTAAACTCAACAGTAACCTTTAATTTAATCACAACCTCAACCCAAACTTTAAATGGAAATATAACAAGAACCCTATCCATAACACTAATCATAAACTCAGCCTTACCCCTAAAACTAGACTGTAAAATGAACCTAACAGTATCCTTATACTTAATTAAAAACATAATTTCAAACTTAACTTTATTAAAAAAAATTTCATTTTAAATTTTCATCTTAATCTCACAATTTATTCTTATCCTACACTAACACTAACCAACATCACAGAATCTGTTCTGAACCTAAACTCATTCTAACATTTACCTAACTTGAAGCTTACTCAAAACGCAATCATAAGTGTAATCTGGCCCCTAAATGGAAACACAAATCTAACATCACTCTCATACCAAACTCAAAACCTCACCTTAAACTTAACTTAAAACATAACCCTTAATATATAACTGTAAACCTCACCCTAATCAGAGCCCTTAATCTAACCCTAACTTTATCCCCAATTCAGAGCCAATCCCTGCTTAAAAGCTTACCGTAAAATACTACTTCTTACCAAACTTTCAATTGAACCATGAATAAAACAAAAAGACCTAAACTTAAACACAAAATCTAACCTTAAACACAATCGGACCTTTTTTTCTACTGCTAACCCTAATAATAAAATCAAACCTACCCTTATCTTTAACCCTTAGCCTAACTCAAAATCTAAACCATAACGTCTACTTAAAGCTAAAGCTAGGCTTCCCTACAGCCCCTATCTTGGTCTTAAACCTCCACCAACCCTAATTAAAAACTAAAAAAATAACCTCAAATCTAAATCTAACCCTAACCCTAAACCTAAATATTATGCTAACCATAGCTAGTTACCTGAACCTAACATGGATTCTAACCTCATCAGAAACTAAGCACATTCCTAAACCTACCCATTACATAACGCGTGTATTCACTTAAACCAAATTCTAGAAATAACACTAAGCCTAATCATAACAGTAATTTAGAGTGAAACCCGAACAACAAAAGTCAATATAACCCTAATCTTAACACAAATTCTATTGACCAACTGAACGCTAACACTAACCTTAGTTATAATTCTGACTCTAACTGATACCAACCACCTAAAAAGAGCAATAAACCTAAAGATCAGTCCAACACATACCATAATTTGTATGTTAACCCTAACCTCAACGCTGAGAAGAAACTTAACACAGGGGCAGAGGGACCTATACTCTGACAAACACAAGATGTTAGAAGAAATTGAAGTTTTCTTTTGATTTACAGAAGCTTTTGAGTTTGATATAGTCCCATTCATTTATTTTTCCTTATACTTCCCTTGCCTTTGAGGACCGGGTCATGAAGACTTCTTTGACTCCTAGGTCTATAAGTTTAGTACCAATGTCTTCTTCTATACAGTGTATTGTTACAGGTCTTATATGAATGTCTTTAATCTATTTTGAGTTAATTTTTGATGGAATATTAGTCAGCTATAGGAAAATATAAAATATTGTAATTTGCAACAATACAGATGGACCTGTAGATCATCACGCTTAGGGAAACAAGCTGAACAGAAAAATGAAAGAACTGGGTGAATTCACTCATCTGTGGAATATAAAATTGAAGCAAAGAAAAAACGAAATGAACAAACAAATAACCCATGGACACAATCAATAATTTAATGATTAATTGGGGACGAGTGGGTTAGGGAGGGGAGAAAAGGGAGGGGCTGTAAGAAGAGGGGGCGAAGCTAAATATGAGGTGATGTAAAGAGACGTAGCATTAGGTGGTGAACTGATTATACATCAAGTTGACAATGTACAGTAGAATTTTATGCCTGAAACTTATGAAATCCCTGCTAACAGCTGTCACACCAATAAGTCTATCAATAAAAATGAATAGAAATAAATAAATAAATACAAAAATAAACGATGAAAAAAAAGAAATCGAAGAAGGCACAAAAATGCAGAGATTTTATATTCATAAATGTGTCGAATGATACTCATTGAAATGGTCATGTTACACAAAGTAATGAACAGATTTAATGCCATCACCATCAAAATTCCAATGAAAGGTTCTTGAAAAATTTCAAGAAAAACATCAGGAGATTTGTATGGAATCTAAAGAGTCCCAAAATAACCACAGGCATCCGAAGGAAGGAAACAATAATGGTGAAGGTTTCACACTCTGTGACTTCAATCTATAACACATAATGACGATAATATAAGCAGCAGGGTATTGGCAGAAATATAGGCACACACAAACCAATGAAGGAAAAGTGAAATCCCACATATATATGTAAAGATTGTTTTCTATGGAAAGGCAAATATATAACATGAAGCAAAGAATCCATTTTACATAAACGGTGCTAGGGCATAGAAAATATCACATACAAAAGAATGAAACTAGACTGACAGTTTTCAACATATACCAAAATTACCTAAAACTGGACCAAAGACCTAAACATGCTACCAATAATGATAAATTGCATAGAAGAAAGCGTAAGTCCCAAACCTGTAGACCTTTCTTCAGAAAGAGTTTGATGAATGTTCCCTCAAAGGCAAGGGAAGTAAAAGCCAAAAGAATTGAATGGGACTGTACCCAACGTAAAAGCTTCTGCACAGCCAAAGAAACCATCAAGAAACAAAAAGGCGACCGACAGAGTGGGAGAAGACATTTGCAAGCAATGACTGAAAGGGGGTTAAAACCTAAACTATATAAAGAACTCCTAGAACTCAACAACAGACAAACAAACAATCCCATGAACACATAGGCACAGGACTTGGACAGACACTTTCCCCAAGAAGAGAGATTAATCAAACACCCAAGAGATACATACAAAAGGTTTAAATACACAGGCTATTAGAGAAATGCCATGAATTACCACTTCATACCTGTTATTAATAGAAAGGCTATGATCCACAAGACAAGTAATAACGAGTGTTGGAGAGGCTGTGGGAATAATCAACTCTCATATGCTGCAGGTGGGCATGTCATTTGGCAGCAACAATGGAAAACAGTACAGAGGTTCCCCAGAATGTTAAGAATAAATATACCATACAATCAAGCAATCCCTTCTCTGGGTATCCATCCTCCAAATATGAAAACATGTACTCATAGACATATACGTACCCCTGTGTTCCTTGCAGTACAAGTTATGGTGGTCAAGACATATCAACAACCAACATGTTCTTCAACAACTGATTGGATGCAGGAGATGTGGGACAAACACCCAGTAAAACACTACTCTCACAGAAATAACAATGAAACACTGCCGATTGTGAAAACATGGATGGGTTGGAGATTACCATGCTAAGGGAAATAAATCAAATAGAAATAGCTCGGAACCATAGAACTTCACTCATACTTGGGATGTAACAATGAAAGCAACAAAGAAAAATCCAAAAACTCATAAATACAGACAACACATTAGTGGTTGCAAGAAAGTAAGGAAACAGAGAGGTGGTAGAAGAGGAAAGGGGTGGGTCAAATATAGGGGGAAGGAAGAAGTGACTCTGGGTGCTGAACACACAGTGCAATATATGAATATGAATTATGTATTGTAGAAATGCACACTGGAAATGTAATGTTACTAATCAGTGTCACTGTCATTAATTTAATACATAAATAAAAAACCCAAACCATAAACCTGCCCTAAATTACAAAGAAACCCCAAACCTAATCCAACAACAAATCCAAACCTAATTTAAAACAGAACCGTCAGCTTTACTGTAAACTGAACCCTAACTCTAAATCTCATAATATACTGAAGAACTAATCCTAAACTGAAATCTAATGCTAAACCGAGCCCTAGTGGAAAACCTGACCTTCATATAACACTATCCCTGAAAGGAACCCACACTCGCTTTTACTGGAAACCCAACCCATACTCTAATGGAAAACCAACCCTGATCTCCAAGCTAAATATCACCCTAATCCTATAAACCGAATCATAAACTGAAATCTGCACCGCATCATTAAACCGGCCCTTCTCCTACTCTATCTTAAAACCTAAATCCAACCTCAAAGGTAACTCAAATCCTAAGTATATAACTACCCTAATCATTAACTCACTCACACCCTAACACAAGGCTATGCCTAACGAAAATCTAACTCTATCCTCAAACTTTACTTCACACTATCCATAGCCCATTGACCCACAGTTCTCATTTCAATGTTCTTAATACCATAACCTCAAAGCTTCTTCTAACCCAATCCAAATTCTAGCCCTGAACCTACCCTGAAACCTAACACATAGCCTAACTCAAAGATGGATCCTTACACTAATCATAACCACAATAGTACACATACATTTCACCGCCAACTTTACAAAACTGAACACTAACCACAATTTCAACAAAACCTCTAACCTCAAAGCTAACTCTAAGGCTAACACCAAAGCTGAAGCTGCGAAGAATCTCATCCTTAACAGAAGCCCTAAACTTACCACTTAACCTCTCCCAGGATCACAGCTCCCCACTGCATGGCATTATGGAACTCACAATCATGACAGTTCTATTGTCTCCTGATAGGCTCTGGGGACTCAAGACATCATAACCCTTGATACAGCCTCGGGGCCCCGATTGGCTGGCCCTTCAACTGTGACATCGCGGTTAGCCAATATTCTGATTATAGGTC
>PVJL010019553.1:0-13629 GCA_004026885.1 Lyroderma lyra | reverse complement strand
CTAACTTGAAGGTCAGAGTAAATGAGAGGGAGTCAGTTTCCCAAGACATTTCTTCGAAGTACCCAGATAGTCTTCTTTCTTTAGAGTTTCCCAAGGAACTGGCCTTATCAACCAGATTCCTGAGTGAGCAGTATACACCTTCCAGATTGCAGAAGTAAAACAAGTCATGCTTCCCTAAAGCCAGCCTGCATGGCTCCCAGCATAGAGTAAACTGCAAAGAAGAGATTGGAACATTGCTTTAAATTCATTTTCCTGAAAGGAATTCATGTTTACATTTAATAGTAATTCTAATAGCTTATTCTGTGGTTTGAACTTTTTGTTATAAGATATTTCAGAAATTATCTCTATAAAAGGTATAGATAAGAGTATTAGCAACACTTAGGAGCAAAATCCTTGGGCCTGAGCAGTTGCTTGCTTTGTGGCTACAAATTTAACCAGCCTGAGTGGGATTCAGATTTGCAAATGTGACCTTGCATAGGATGACCTACCCAGGCCAACTTAGACATAAAATTGATCATGAGTTTACCTTCTCTTTTTTTCTTATAGTTGAGTAATATTCCATTGTGTATATGAACCACAGCTTCTTTATCTGGTCATCTATCAAAGGGCATTTTTGTTATTTCCATGACTTCAGTCATGTGGAATATAAAACTGAAAGCAAACAAAACAAAAAAACCCATGGAAACAGTCAATAAGTTAGTGGTTACCTGAGGGAAAGCAAAGAGGGGTAAAAAGGGAGGAGGGTGGTGTCAAATATATGGTGATGGAAACAGAACAGACCTTGGGGTGCGAACACATGATGCAATGCAGAATTGTACACCTGGAACCTATGTCATTCTTGCTAAACAATATCACCCAAAAAGGTTAATCATAAAAAGAGATCACTAGGTGCAATTAGAGATTATAATAAGTCAATGTCACATTATTAAATGTAACTGTGATAAGCCTCATTATTCTGTGTTTATGTTATTTTATGTTACCATTAATTTCAGTTTTGTCTAATCCTAAATGCTATTAGAAATGGTATTTTTATTTTACTGGATGTTTATGGATATAACGTTTTTAAAAATATTGGTGATATTCACTTGTATAGATCACCAGGGTATGTTTTTTATAAGAAATATCTAATACCATCAAGTTGAAAAGCCTGTTGTAAATTATATAAATTGGATAGTCTAGGAGCACATTGTTCCAGTTTGATCTCCATTATTATCTTCTTTGTAACCTTAGGTTAAACACCACTATTAAAACACAAATAGCTATTGACTATTTTGCATATTTTGAATAAGACAAAGTTAATGTAAACATTTGGAATAAAAAATAAAATATATGGAGTTCCCTGGTGGTGTAGTAGCTTAAGGCTTCATCGCTGGCACTGTCAGCGCTGCGGCCCGGGTTAAATTCCCAGCCAGGGAACTACCCACATACAAACACATACAACCAACAAACACAACTTTCCTGAGAGCCTCAGAGTTTGCCACTTGTAGCACACAGTTAACTGCTCTGGGGGTGGAGGACAGTGGCAGAGTAGCCCTGGAAGTTTTCCAGGCAATCTTAGATAGCCAACCCTGCAGAAACCTAGAAAAAGTTTTTTCCAACTAGTAGGGCAGGACTGATCACCTGGCCTTCCAAAGATTCTCCATGTGGGCAAGGGAACACTTCAGGATGCCTGTTCAAAGTTTGAGTTAAAAGAAGAGAGAAAATCATTAATAATGGTAATAAAATTGAGAAAATAATAAAACATTAATTGGAAGGATTAAAGAACAGAATAGAATTTTAAAAATAAAAAATATAAAATTAAAATATACATAAAAATAAAAAATAAGAAAATGTAAAAAATAAAATTAAAGACATGAAATACAAATGAAATAAATCATTAAAAATGAGTTGAAAAAATGAAAAGAAGAAAGAAGAAAGAAAATGAAGAAGAGATCATCATGCTCAGTGAAATAAGCCAGACAGAAAAAACAAAGAACTGTATGACTTCACTCATATGTGGAATATAAAACTGAAAGCAAAGAAAAAAAAGAAATGAACAAACAAATAACCTATGTACACAATCAGTAGTTTAATGTTTATTTGGGGATGAGTGGGTTAGGGAGGGGAGAAAAAGGAGCAGGTAGGAGAGGAGGGGTGGAAGCTAAATATAAGGTGATGGAAAGAGAAATCACATTAGGTGGTGAACTGATTATACATCAAGTTGACAATGCACTGTAGAATTGTATGCCTGAAACCTATGTAATCCTTGCTAACATATGTCACCCCAATGAAAAAAAGAAAAAGAAAATGAAGAAGAAAAAAGAAAACATACAGAAAGATGAAGTTAAAAAAAAAGATCACTTAAAAAGAATGGAAGATGAAATACTGCCATTTACAATAAAATTGATGGACATGGATATCATCATAATACGTGAAATAAGCCAGACAGAAAAACCAAAACCTGTATGACTTCATTAATATGTGGAATATAAAACTGAAAACAACAAAGAAAAAAATCAAGCAAACAAACAATTTACCTTGGACACAATCAATAATTTAATGTTTATTTGGGGACAAATGAGAAGGAGATGGAAGAAGGGAGAGGGGTTGGGAGAAGAGGACGGGGGAGCTAAAGATATGGTGATGGAACGAGAACTCAAAGTAGGTGATAAAATTATTAGACAACAAGTTGACAAAGCACTATAGAATTGTACACCTGGAACTTACGTAATCCTTGTTAACAAATATCACCACAATAAGTCTAACAATAAAATATAAATTTAAAAAAGAGTGAAAGAACAAAACCCCAAGGCAAAAGCAAATTTGCTTTTATTTTTCTTTCTTCCCCATCTCTTTCTGAGTCTTTTGCCATAGTTTTTTGCAACACACCTTTATTTGCCCTGGAGGTACAGTACAGTGACACAGAAAGTGCTCTGGTAAGTTGTAGACCATTGATCCTTTTATGTGCCACAGGAACATATTTCCACATCAATGGGGCCATCTATTCAACCAACCCATGCTGGATTGGGCAAATTTCCAGTGTGCCTGACTACAGTGTGAAAGAGGAAGAAATAAATAAGAAAAAAATAATAAAGTGGCAATATTAATAAATAATTTAAATTAAAAAATAGAAAATAAATTATATAGATGTATGAAGATAGAAATTAAGAAAGAGTATTGATAAAAGAAAATTACAGAAAAGAATGAAAAAGAAAAGAAATAAAATAACAACAATTAAATAAATTTTTGTTTGTTTTTGGAGAACTTAGTAGATTTTACCACTCCTATTTCACTCTTACCTGAGCAGGGGGAACAGCAGTGGAAGCTGCAGGGCAGCATTGACATCTCTTGTTTGGGTTGCAGGCAGTTTTGGTTCAAAATGAGAAAAATAAGAGAGAGAGAAAAAAGGAAAACCACTAGTACAATGCTTTTCTATTTGCCACCTTGTGTAATTTAGTGCATGTGCCAGGCCCAGCTCTGGGTGATCTCAGTGAAATTCCAGTATTTGAGTGTTCTTTGGGGTTTTATATTTTTAAAGAATTTAGAAATTTTATATCTGCAGCAGACAGTTTGGCTAAAGAGAAGCTGATCTGGTGGGGCTGGGTGTCTGGCAGTCTAGAGAGTCCTGGGAAATGTAGCTTAAGCTGTGATAGGCATGATTCTTTCCATGACTAGTGAGCATGTGTGGATTTTGATAGACCAGTATGTTTTCAGAATTGGACTTTTTGGGGAGGGTTTAATTAAAAATAAAATGGCATCCTCTTGTTTGTTGCAAGTGTGGTGCACTGTGCTCAAACAATAAAATTATTCATCCCACATCCCGAAAACCCACAGTTCAGTCCTGCCTGGAATGATTTTGCTACCTCTAATGATACTGTACCTCCACTGAATAACAGGCCAGCATGGCAAGTGACGGAGCCTGTGTGTGCACCCCACAGGAGAGCTCCTGGACTTCCAACTGTCCTCTCTCTGACTCACACAGATGTAAAGAATTCTAGATTTTAATTTCCAGATTTAACAAGTTTTCTTCTCTTCTCCCCTTCACTGAACTCTTGGGCTGAGAAGGAGCAGCATGGACTGAGCACTTCTTACTTTTCTATGGGAGCCTCCACACCCAAGATTTTCCTCCAGAGTTCCTTCACTATCCATAGGTTTTGGGTTACGTTGTTTCCCTACCAGTCTTGATTTGGCTTCCTTCCTTATATCCTCAGTGTTTGGGCTTCTGTTCAGTCTTCCTCTGATGTTTGCCAAGGTTGGCTGCTTCTCTTTCTGTCTGTAATCCTGCTGTGTTCTGGGAGGTCACAGACATCCTGTCAGTCTAATCTGCCATAATTTTTCATCTTTCCCAGTTTTTTTTGTATGTGTTTTTCCACTTTTCCCAGCACATCTACTGAATATGCTCTCTTATCCCCAAAAATTGCATATATTTTGCTCCTTTATCAAAATTATTTGACTATATATTTTAGATTAATTTCTGTGTTTTTAATTCTGTTACATTGACTTATGTGTCTGTTTTTCTGCCGATACCAAGCTGTTTTGATTTTAGATAGTTTAGAATAAATTCAAATTGGCAGGTGTGATACTACAAGCCTAATTCTTTTTGTGTAGTCTTACTTTGGCAATTCATACTCTTTTGTGGTTTTATACAAATCTGGTGATTTTTTAATCTATTTTGTGAAAGTATGATTGTGATATTTTGAAGGGAATTGTATTAAATCTGTAAGTTGCTTAAGGTAATAAAATTTTAACAATGCTAAGTCTTTCCACCCATGAACACAAAATATCCTTCCATTCCTTTGTGTCCTCTTCAATTACTTTTCAAAAATGTCTTATGGTTCATCACATTCTTTGTTAAGTTATTTTTCAGGTATTTTATATATTTTTTTCTTGTGATAGCAAAAGGTATTGACTTTGGGGACGAGTGGGTTAGGGAGGGGAGAAAGGGGAGGGGGTGGGAGAGGAGGGGGGGAAGCTAAATATAAGGTGATGGAAAGAGAAGTCACATTAGGTGGTGAACTTATTATACATCAAGTTGACAATGCACTGTAGAATTGTTTGCCTGAAACCTATGTAATCATTGCTAACAGATGTCACCCCAATAAGTCTAACAATAAAAATGAATTTAAAAAAATAAATTTCTTTTTTTGAAGATTAATCGTTTCATATAGGAATTCTGTTGATTTTTGTACATTGATTTTGTTTCCTGCTACTTTACTGTATTCAATTATTGTTTTAATAGTTTTCTAGTAGTGTCTTTAGAATTTTTTATATAAAAATTATGTCATCTGTATATAGTGACAATTTGACCTCTCCTCCCCAATTTGAAAACCTTTTATTCCTTTCTCTCACCTGATTCTCTGGCTAAAACTTTCAGTACTACAATGAAGAGCAGTGGTGACAGGGGGCATCTCTGTCTTATTCCTGATTTTAAGGAAATGGGTTTCAGCTATTTCCCATTCAGTATATTAGCTGAGGGGTTGTCATATGTTGCCTGTATTAAGTTGAGATACTTTTCTCCTATATGCATTTTATTCAGTGTTTTAAACATAAAAGTATGTTATATTTTTTCACATGTTTTTTCTGCATCAATTGATATAGTTATATGTATTTTATCTTTTATTTGGTTTATGTGGTGTATCACATTGATTGATATTCGTATGTTGAGGATCCTTTTGCTCTTGGGATGATTCACACTTGATCATGATGTATGATGTATTTGATGTATTGTTGTATTCTATTTGCTAATATTTTGTTTAGAATGTTTGCATCTGTATTCATCAGATATATTGATGTATAGTTTTGTTTTGTTTGTGTGTGTGTGTGTGTGTGTATGTGTGTGTGTGTGTGTGTGTGTGTGTGTGTGTGTGTGTGTGTGTGTTGTCTTTACCAGGCTTTAGTGTGTGGATAACATCGACCTCATAGAATGGGGGGGGGAACTATTGCCTCATCTTCAATTTTTTGGAAGAGTCTGAGAAAAATAGGTGTTAATTCTTCTTTGAATGCTTGGTAGAATTCATGGGTGAAACTATGGTCGAGGGCTTTTGCCTCTAGGGAAGTTGTGGATAGTCATTACAATTTGTTTACTATTGGTTGGTCTATTGAGTTTATTCAGTTCTTGGTTCAGTCCAGATAGGTTGTAAGGTCCTAGGAACTTATTTATTTCTTCTGGGTTGTTAAATTAAGTGGCATAAAGCCCTTCATATATTTTTTAAATCCTTTTTATTTCTGTGGCATCAATTATAATTTCTCCCATTTCATTTCTAATTTTGGATATTTGTGTTTTTTTCTTTTGCCTATTGGTTAGTCTAGCCAGGAGTTTGTCAATTTTGTTGACTTCCTCAAAGTACGAGCTCTTTGTGGCATTAATTTTTCCTATTGTCTTTTTGTTCTTTATTTCATTTATCTCTGCTTTAATTTTTATGATTTATTTCATTCTGCCATCTTTGTGGATTTTCTGTTCTTTCTTTTTCTATTTCTTTTAGATGAATTGTTAGGATGTACATCTGTGACTTTTGTGTTTTTTTCTAATCATAGGTCTGTAATGATAGAAATTTTTTTCTTATTACTGTTTTTTTATGTCCAAAAAAATTTGATATATCATATTTTCATTGTCATTAGCTTCTATGTATTTATTAAGATCTTCTTTAAATGTTTTTTTATCCAGTCATTTTTAAATAAGATGTTTTTAAATGTCTATGAATACGTATTTTTTTTCTGCTTATCTTTTACAGTTGATTGCCAATTTCAGAGTTATAAGGTCTGAGAATACACTTGGTATGATTTCAATCTTCTTGAATTTTCAGAGGCCTCATTTCTGTCCCAGCATGTGGTATATTGTTGAGAATGTTCCATGTGCAGAAGAAAAAGAAGTGTAGTATTTTTAGCTTAATGTAGTGTCCTGTAAATATCAATTATATCGTTAATGTAATGTATCACTTGTTAATATTTTCTTATTTATTTTCTGTTTGGATAATCTGTCCATGGCTATTAAAGGGGGTATTATGTTTCCTACATTGATTATGCTTTTGTCAATTTCTTATCTCCAATCTGTTAGTAGTTGCTTCATATATTTTGGTGCTTCCTGATTGGGTACATATGTATTAATTAGCGTCAAGCCTTCTAGTTGTTCTATTGTACCTTTCATCCCTCTGTGTCCATCTGTGTCTTTTGTTAACATTTTTAACCAGAAGTTGTTTTTTCAGATATCAGTATGGCAACTCTTACTTTTCCGTGGTTATCATTGACTTGGAGTATTGTTTTCCATCCTGTCACTATGACTCTGTATTTGTCCTTATGGCTGTGGTGTGTCTCTTGGAAAAATCATATAGATGGGTTTTGGTTTTTAATCCAGTAGGCTATTCTGTGTCTTTTTATTGGTGAGTTCATTCCATTAACATTTAAAATGGTTACCTAGTGATGAAGTGGCTTGGCTTCAGTGCTCTCAGCACTGTGGACTGGGTTCAATTCCCAGTCAGGAAACCACCAAAAAAAAATTACAGGGATGATTTATATATGAGGAAGTTCTATGACTATTACCTTTTTAAAATTTATATTTGTACATTTTTGTTGTCCCAAGTTTATTCCATTAATTTTGATGTTTTGCTTCAGAGAAAAGAAAGTTTCTCCTTCAGTGTTTTTTTAAGTTCTGGTTTTGTGCTGGTTAGTTTCCTGAGATTGGTATGTCTGAAAATGTCTTTATTCCTCATTCATATTTAAAGAATCATTCGGCTGGATAATTTATTCTTGGCTGGATGTCTCTGTCTTTGAATATTTTGAATATTTAATTCTACTTCATCCTGGCCTCTAGAGTATCTGCTGAGAACTCTGATGACAGCCTGATCAGTTTACCTCTAAACACTATTGTTCTTTATTGTCTAGCTGCCCTAATAATTTTCTCTTTCTCTTTGGATTTTGAAATCTTCCATACAAT
This sequence comes from Lyroderma lyra, assembly GCA_004026885.1. Classification (NCBI taxonomy): domain Eukaryota; kingdom Metazoa; phylum Chordata; class Mammalia; order Chiroptera; family Megadermatidae; genus Lyroderma; species Lyroderma lyra. The sequence goes on along the minus strand of PVJL010019553.1, from coordinate 5,720 downwards.
GTGTCTTGGAGAAGACCTGCTAGGATCAAGGTATCTAGGGGACCTATTGTTTTGTTGAATTTGGGGTTCAAGATCTTTGAAAAGGCTTCAAAATTTCCCACATACTATTTGTTTGAGTAGGCTTTCTGTAGAGTGCTCTGCTCCTTCTTCTAATCCTATTATCCTGATTATTTGTTGCATGGTCAGAGAGTTGTTGCAGAGTTCTTTCAATCTTTTGGGCTCTGTATTCCCCATCTTTCTCTTTCTGAGATTGCAGTCCAATCTTCAATATCACTAATTTATTTCTTCATATGAGTGGCCCTACTTTTTATGACAGTTATTTCATTTCTCACTTCTTATATTGTATTTTTTATCTCCTGAATTTCTATCTCGTTCTTTCTTATTGTTTGAATTTCTCTGTTAAACTGTTCATTTTGTTCATGGACTTTCTTTCTCTTTTTCTTTCTTTCTTTCTTTCTTTCTTTCTTTCTTTCTTTCTTTCTTTCTTTCTTTCTACTGAGAACATTCATCTCAGGTATGGTGTTCTGCCAGTATGTCTTTATTTCTCTGAGAGCCTTTAGAATGGCTATTTCATATTCTCTGTCATTGAGTTCATAAATTTCCAGATGTGTAAGATCCTTTTCTGAAGATTTTTATCTTATTTTTGAGCAGTTATAAATTCTAGAGGAACTCATATTGTATGTTTTGTTCTTTTTCAACATGAGGGCTTTATTTTCAGCAGAGCTTAGGAGATCTCTCTCTTTTTCTAATTAGTATTCTCGTGGTGTCTTCCTGTAGAGTAGACCCTAGGAGTCACTGTGAGGAATGTTTTGGAAGAAGGGGAATTGTTTAAGTGATATCTCTGGTCTTTATCAGCATTTGAAGGCAGAGCACCACAGTCCGTGGTCTCTTCACTTTCTGCATTTGGGGAAACTTCAGGAAAAGTAGGAGGCCAAGAAAATGCAAGCTGAGGCAGCTCCGCTTCCTGCATTTTGTTGGGGAAGCTGGGAGAAGAAGGAGATGTTGATGAGATGCAGGTTGAGTTTTTTTATGTTGATAGGAATAAATGTTGTGAAATCCACCTTTCTCTCTTCTCTAGTTTTTAACCCCCAGCTGTGTATTAGGAAGTTGATTCCACTGCAACCACTTGAGACAGCGTTTGCAAGCAGGAGCCAGCAAGTGAGACCCAAGCCCCGAGGGTGTGGCTCCCAGGATGGGAGCCAAAACGGGGAGTTGGAGCTGAGTGCCTGTGTTCTGTGAGCCATGAGATTGCCACAAAAGTGCTGCATGAAAGCATGTATTTAGCTCTAAAATTAATCTGAGCCACAATGCTGTATCTGGGCCCCTAATCTTCTCCAGGGACATTTAATATCTCATTTGGCTTCCTTGCTACTTAGAGCTTCAGAGCTCAGCTTTCAGACTTTGTGTGTAACACGCTGCAATTAGGTCTATTTCCCTCATGGTCTGCACATGTTTCCACTGCTCTGGCTTCCACTCTTCTTGCTGCTTTTTCCCCTCTTCTGTATCATTTTTCTCCCTGATTTCTTTCTACCTTTTTTTAGTTAGCTGCGGTGGTGCTAGGTCGTGATCTGTCTCTGCTTTCTCACTTTAGTCCTGCTCACCGCACTTGTTAACCTTCAGGTGCTTACTTATGATGTGTGAATTTCTCAGTTGTCTCTGTGCAGCTCAAAGATTCCCATGTTGGATCTTGCCTGGCTGTGTAATTGTATTTTCCAGGAGAAGTTTTAGGGATCTCCTTTCTGGTCGCCATCTCACCGAACATCCTGCCTCATCTGTCTTAAGCTCATTTTACTTTTTTAATTCAACTCTTTATTTGTTTAAATGTAGGTACCTGTTTTTTGTATTATAAAAAAATTTCTGCATTTGTTTTTTTATATATCTCATGGTACAATAAATTTTATGTAACAAAAATTACAAAACACAAAAAGAAACACAAAGTACAATATTTATGTAAAAATTGTTTATGTAAAAGAACAATTATTGTACTTCAGAGTATTATTTTACTCATGAATATAATTTATGATTTCTAGAGTTACACTTTCAACTCATAAGTATAGATAAAAGAGTTAAAATAATTATATAGGTACAGAATTAGTACTACCCATGTATAATGCACATACTTATCTTTCCTTCACAAATTTGGGCAAGAAAGTGTACAGTATACACTGGAAAGATGGCATTTGCAGCCCTGAATAAATGAGAGGTCCTAGTCAAATGTTCCCTCTAGCTCACCTGGCTCTTAGTCAGGTTTGATTACATTTCTGTAATAAACACAAAGCTCATTTGGAATGAGAGAAAAGGTCCAGCAGTTGGAATCAGTAAAACAGAAACCAAAATACAAGTAGAATACTTCACTTAGAAAAAGGGATCTGAAATGAGCCCTGAAAAATATGTTTTGCAAAGGTTGAAAGAAAAATCAACACCCCCACTTATTTATTCTGAGCATTGTACAGTGTGTTTACAACCTTTCTCTGCATCTCTCATGACAGCCCTTTCAGGTCACATAGCCAGGATTTGTCATATCAAAAACATTAGCTCTTACCTAACCCCAAATCCTTTCCTAGTACATGCTATGCTTATTTTTTGATAATTAGAGGTTATATCATTCTATATCTTGGTCAGCTATGGGCTTCCAAATATCATGTTAGTTGTTAGTAGATAATTTTTTTTGTGTTTGCTGATTATTCATCTTACTTTTATCATCTGCATGTATGCTGAATAATATGCTTGCTTTTTAATTGCTGATTTTATTTTTTATAATTTAACTTAGGTGTAATGCCTTTTCTGAGGCCTCTTCTTCTAGATGTGGTTTCAATAATTCAACAGATTGCTGTTATGGCTCTTGAGAGACTGGGTAATTATAATGATGATGTAGCAGAAGTGGTTATGAAGGGCGATATTCTTCCACAGCTTGTTTATTCACTGGAAAAACAGAGTGTAAGAAAGTTTTTTAAAATATATGATATGTTTTTTATTTTGTTTTCAATTGTATGTAATTTTAGAGTTTGAGTACAGTTAAAGCTTGTATGTGTTAAAATTATTAAAATTTTGAGACACCTTCAATATTTTAAATTCAACACTTTAATATATTTAGAGTATTTTACTTTGGGATTGATAATGTAGCTTTACTCAAGTACTATTATTATAAAGAGAAAACATTAAAATTTTAATGGAGTTATACATAAAGCATTCTTTCTGTGTATTGGAAGCATTAAAATTAAAGGATCAATTTTAGAATGGTATATGAAGCCCGAGGATAACATTGTTTTTAGCAATACTTATATACAGGTGAAATCTGGTTAATGGCCACTATAAAAGAGCCTTGAAGCAATAAGGACAGAAGCAGCCAAAAGGAAAAATTGTGAGTAATGGAAGGTTTAATAAAGCATTTTTACCAAGTAGGTATGCAAGTTAGCCCTCTTAAGGGTCATCTAGATGTTCCCTAATTTGTTTCCATCTTTTATCTGGTTCCACTCTGTTTCTGTACAGTGCCACCAGCAATAGTTAAGGATCTTTCTACATGTTTTGACTTGGAATGTGTATTGTATTCTGCTAGTTTATCATAAGCTAGTAATATATGTTTCTTGAAATATCTTTAAGATTAAATTTATATTTGTGTAACTAAAAGTAAAAAAAAAATCCAATGAAAAATGGGCAAAGGATTTGAACAGACATTGATCCAAATAAGAATGACACATGGCCAAGAAGCATGAAAAGATATTCAACAGCATTAGTCATATAAAAATGCAAATAAATACCACAAGGAGATAACACTTTTCTTGCTAGAATGGCCATAATAAAATAAAAAATATAACCAGTGTTCGTGAATATCTGGAAAAATTTGACACCTCATACATTGCCAGTAGGAGTGCAAAATGGTGCAGGTGCTGTGGGACAGCTTGACTATTCCTCCAAAAGTTAACCTTAATTACCATATGACCGAGGGATTTTACTCCCAGTGATATTTCCAAAAGAATTGAAAACAGGAGTTGAAACAAAACTTCAGTTTTTTTGGTTATACAGACCCCTTTTATAAATTCTACTTTGATGATTTATATAAATTTGAAGCCTAATGTACAAATTATGAGCACATGCTATCTGTGTTAGATAAAAGCAATCATCTGTACTTGGACATTTGATCATGTTAAAATGGGCTAAACTATAATTTAAAAGTTTATCAAAATTAATGGAAATGTACTCATTTCAACAAGGGTTTTAGGGAATATATTTCATTTAGAAGTTACTTAAATTGAATTCTTGCTCATATTATTCATTTGATTTTCTTACCTGTAGTATTTATCTGATTCTCAGATCTGTTATACTTAATGAAAAGGCAATTTAAAAAAATCTGAATTAACTTTCTTAACAAAAGAAAATGAAAGTTTGAATCATAAGCATTTTTAGTTTGTCAAAGTGGAATTTTGTTTTGCTTAAATACTTGTCTGCATTATCAGTTGTTTGCTTAACTTTCTCTGTGTTTGGGGAGTAAAGGATAACAGAGATCGTTTCAGTGTAGTAAGATTGTTAATCCTTGCTAACAGATGTCACCCCAATAAGTCTAACAATAAAAATTAAGAAAAGATTGTTATAGATAATTAATGTAAATTTGTGGTAGTCATTTTATTGAGTTGAAAAATGACAGTTTCTGTGATGTTCTCATTTATTGAAGAACATCAAGGACAAACTGAATGATGTTCTGATGTTTGAGAGACATGGAAGACTCTAATTCTGCTCTATGTTTCTATCACTTTCTTCTTTAATTAATGCTGGAGAATATGCCCAGTTGTCAGTCTCCTCTCAGAAAAACCAGACGATCATAAGATCATATTGAGGCTGCTGCAGTCAGGGTCTTGGGACAAATTGGGAGACATTCTAGAGCCTGCACAGGCTGTCACAGTCAGGGGTTCTTACCAGTTATACTTTCTTTGCACATGCCCACAGAAAGCTCTGAGGATCTTCAACTAAAATTATGTGTTTAACTCTTAACTGTCCTATGAAAATTTGATTCATTCTTAAAAATACATAATTTAAAATATTTTAATTCTTATTATGAATTGTATTACCTTTATGAGTCAAGCAATACAAGTTTATGAAAGCAACTGAGGTAATGCTTCCTTAAAAATGAATTACACTTGTCTCTAAAAAGCAGTTACATATTTTTAAAAAAGTTCTTTGTAGGTACATAGTTGTTTGTAAAATGAATGTCTAGTTGTTGCATCCTACATCCTGTTGATTTTTCTTAAAGAATAGGACTGAAAAGTAGTACCATTTAGAAGTAGGATTTTACTAGAGAATGACAGTCCACTCTACATTAAAAAAAGAGTTAAAAAAGATTTAAGATGCTTTTAAATGTATAATGTAACTGGATAGAGGGTATTCCTGGAGCCATGATCTACCTCTTCTAACATTAAATCTTTATGGTCTTTTTATTTTATTTCGTATATTTGTTAATTAAAAGAAAAATGTCAGTTAGATTTACTAAATTAAACATTATTAAATATACCTTTTTAAGAATCAAGTTTTCTGGAGAGAAGACAAGATGGTGACTGGAGAGGAGGTTCCTAAAGCCTCTCCCAGAAAACACAATTGAACGGCCGTCCAGGAGCCAAGAAAGCGGACCCTGAGTGACAAACCGGCTGCTGAGAAATCCACAAATCGCAAGTAAACCTGAAGGCTGGCGAGAAAGGGGCGAGTCGGGGAGAGGGAAGGGAGCAGAGACG
>PVJL010019552.1:0-13628 GCA_004026885.1 Lyroderma lyra | reverse complement strand
ATGACAAAATGTTGTTATTAAGTTCTTCAGTACGAAAATGCACTAGTGAGCAATTTTCTTCTGTCCCTTGCGTTGTGATTTCCTTCAAACTAGGTTTTGAACCCTGTCTTTGCCTGTTGTGTTCCTATTTACTTTTTGCTTCAGTATGTTTGCCTAATAGCCTGCTTCTTTTCATCTGGCTCATATTCACGTGGAAAGCCCTGTTCAATTTGCTATTCTCTTTCATATGGGGTGGATAAATTCTCCCACCCTCATACTTACCTTATCTGAAAACTTTTTGCACCTTTCTCAGAGCTACACTGTAAGACGTGTGTCTAGGTGTCCATCTCACTGTACCTTAAGGGTTCACAGAATGCTGTTAATAGTGGTGGTGGTAGTCGCTGGGAGAATCTGGCTCTACCACTTTTCAAATTTGTGACATGAGGTTCCTTCCTTGCTTTATTGTGGTTTGCTGTGCTTTTTACTGGATTTTACTGTTTTCCTTTTGGGTTCATTTTAGCAGGTGTTGGAGGAGGGAAATTCTGTAATTTGACTTCATGCCACCATGTTTTTCCCTGGCAATGACGCTATAATTTATATTTCCAGTCTGGACTTCTCTTTTGCTCTCTAGGTCCATATAACCCAAAGAGTCATGGACATCCTCCTTTCTAAGTTGTGGCAGTCATGGTCCTTGGCCTACCCAGCAACAATTTCCTGCCCAACTTTTCCCATGCAGATATTTCACAGAGATTCCTTGATTTCATGAAGGAACTGAGAACTGATCTAAATGAGCGATACTATTCACAATCCTCTTAGTTACTGATCGGCCTAAGGGTGGCCATGCAAGGGAGGCAAATGTGGCACAAGAGGGATTCTGCTAGGGATAAGCTTCCCTTTCTAACAAAATGATAAAACCCTGAAGGAAGGAAACCTTTTCCCACTTTTCCCTTCTTCCTGCCATGGACTTGAATGCACTGAACAGCATTTGTGACCATGAGGAGAAAAATGCCAAGAGAATTATGGGGATGTCAGCATTGACATTTTAAATCACTGAACCAATCCAACAATCACCTTCATCTAGACCATTGGTTTTGTGAAAGTTTGAGCCCCATTTGTTTAAACTGCCCCTAACTGGGTATTCTGTTGGCATCTCCCTTGTTATCAGCAGCCAAAAGAATTTTTAACTGTGACACATTTATTGCACATGCCTCAAAATGAACATAAGTGAACTCACGATCCTCTACACTAAACTTGATTCTCTTCTACCTTAGTAACTTTTATACCACGTACCCAACAGTGTAAGTAAAAAACACCGAGTTTCCTTTGAATCTTCCCCCCCACCGCATCCCAACATTCTATCACCAAGTGTTGTCAATTCTATCTTAAGTATCTCTTCAGTCTTTCATATTTTCTGCCACCACTCCAGTCCAACTCAGCAGCATCTACTGCCTGGATACTGAAAATGGTTCTCACCACATCTCCTCTGCCCCATCTCTAACACATTCTCTAAAAACAACAATGGTGATGTTTTTGAAGAAACATATCTGACCAAGTTCATTGACTTGCTTAATATTCTCTAGTGGTTTTCCACTTAGAGATAAGTCCAATTTCCTCACAAAGCCTATAAGACCTTAAGTGATGTGAACTTTGCTTACCTCTCTAGCTTCATCTCAACCTTGGTCCTCTTCAATCTCTAGATGGCATTGCTGGTTTTCTTTTACTTTCTCAACCACCTTAAGCTCTTCTTATTGTCAGGAAAATGAATATATGTGTGTGTGTGTGTGTGTGTGTGTATGTATATATATATATATATATATATATATATATATATATATATATCCAGCCATGTAATATGAACAATATAGGCATTTATGGTTGGATTTTTTCCAAACAGCCCTCATATATATAATTACACATGTAATATATTTATTATATAATTATATCAGGGGCGCCAAAAATGTATACACATTTTAAGAGATGTTATCTGTATTACTTTTCAAAGTTGAATTGAATTACAGTAGCAATGTGTAGTATGACATTTGCTCAAATGAATGCTGGTGTCAACATGCGACAGGCAGTACAGTCAAAGAAAATGCCAGAAGCATGGTTGTCGTTCAGGGAGCGCAAGGTCATTTTGAAGTAGCATTTGAAATTCGAGAACATTGTTTGAGTCTCCCCCATGTTCTCCTGACTTAACATCCCCTTGACTTCTACCTATGGGGGACCTTAAAGGATGTGGTGTAACATAGAAAACCGGCTATACTGGCAGTACTTTGGGAAGAAATTGAAACAGCATGGGCAGCGATACAAGTGGACACTTTGGTCAATGTTGCTCAAGCCGTAGTTCGCCATAATCAGAAGTATCTGGATGCTGATGGTAACGACTTTGAGCACCTCTTGTAATTGCAGAAGTCAAATGCGATTTGTATTCCTCTTTTGTTATTGGTATATATTGAGTATTACAATTTTAACAGTTTTTTCCTTTCTTAAAATGTGTATACATTTTTTGGGCATCCTCTGTATATTCCATATATGATATAATTGTATCATATATAGAATGTTATAATATATATTATATAATATATATCACTGCCTCAGCCTAGTACAGTTTTCTCCCAATCTTTGCCTTAGTAACTTTCCTCATCATCTTGGACTCAGTCAAATCCCTCATTGAGTGCTACCACAGCAGCATGTTCCCTTTAAGGACATATAACTTCTAATTACTTATTCTGTTTTCCTGCTGGACTGGAAGCTCCTGGGCACAAACACTGTGTCTGCTTTGAAACAACTCTCATCTTCCCACCAACAAATCTTTAATTAAACCTACATCAATTCTGCACACAACCTCTTCCTCCTGTTACAAGGGAGAAAATATCTCTCCTACTTTTTCACTTGTACTTTGGATCCCATCCCCCTTATCTTCTCTAGTACTTTAAACCTATGACTCCCCCATTCCACCCCACCCCCCAAACATGTACTTTTCAGGGTCATTAATCTCTCCTTCTCCTCTGGGTCATTAACATAAGCATTTAAACATGTTCTAGTAGATCCCATCTTTAAAAAGGAAGAAAGAATCTCACCTGACTCTACATCTGCCTCCTGCTACTCAACTACTTTTCTACTCTCCTTCATGAGAGTATGGAGTAAAGGCACAATCATTTTAGAGTAGACTTTAGATATATGTTTAGAATAACCTAGTAAAGTCAAAGGTGCCCCTTAACCTATAATCCAGCAAATTGCACTTTTAAATGTGTATCATAGAGCAAGCCTTTTCAAGTTGCTGACGATAGTCTAACAATAAAAATGAATATATAAAAAAAAATTTTAAAAATAAATAAATAAAAATGTTGCCGACGATGATACTTTAGTGAATGTGTTGCAAAATTAACTTAGTGGGTTGTGACTGCCATTATACAAATGAACTAGAAGAAAACAATAGAAAATATCAGGTTGCATTGCATGTAATAAGGGTAAATATTGTTTTATAAAATTTTCATTTCATTTACATATACATGAGTGTGGTTATACTCGTATGTGTGCAAGTATGTGTATGCATGCTTGTGTTTTCTGAGGCACAATACAAACTGCATTTCTTTCTGGGGTCTCGGTCAAAAAAGTTAGCAAAACGCTGTACTAGAGAATCTCTTGAACGTGTATCAAAGGAGGTCTGTACAAGAGTGTTCACTGCAGTGTTGCTCAAGCCCTAGGAAGAAAGCTGACTGGCTTGCACAGAGGCTGACTACCTGGCACAGAGGAGTCCCCTTCTTTTATGTCTCTTACTTAAACAACGATTTCTTAGTCACTGTACGATCGTTCTATTAGCTGAAATTCCTGGGGATCTAATTATGCTGCTTGTTGTTTCTGTTGACTCTTGGTCATGGGAGATTGTTTCTTCCTGTGTTCTGTGATTTTGGAATAGGAACTCCTATATGGCTGGGCCTTGAAGGAGTCCTATGGAGCGTTTCCTTCTAGAGAAGTTTTGTGTTTGCTTCTATTGAGTAGACAGCCCATCATCTCACCACCCTGGAACCACATGTAATAAATTTTCAGGCTAAAGGATCTTGGACCGCAGTGAGAGTATAAATTCTAATACCAAATCATTGAGACACTGGCTTTTGTTTGTTTGTTTGTTTCCAACTCCCTACCAGAAATGGTTTAAGGCCTTCTCTTTCATCCTCATAGTCATTGAAACCAAAATGCTATGTTTCCATGACTGGTAACCTCCCTGTGGAAAGCCATGGTGGCAGCTTATGTGCTATAGCATAGATTTGATTTCCTCTTTATTCTTGGCCTCTGTTCATTACCTTCAATATTTTTGTGATTCCAGCTATACATTTGAAAGAACATGTTTCATTTTCTCTAACATGTTAGGAGTTTTGTAGTATGTGAGAAGGGAGTGACTGTTAAATTATGATATCTAGTCATATATTTTTATAAATTACTTGAATCTCTCTCTCTCTCTCTCTCCCCCCCCCCACCCTGTGCTTCTGTACATGCTATTTTCTCAGCTGTGAGTACACTTTTTTCCTTATTTTGCTTGGCTATTTCCTTGTAATGTTTCAGGTCTAACTTTAGCAGTCAGGTCCTCCTGGAAAAGTTTTCTGACTATCTATGCCACATCTGTGCTCCTATAGCCCCTGTACTTCTACTCTAGTGCCATTATACTGTTTCCTAATAACATGTTTACTTTTTCATGTAGTCTGTGGTAACAGGTATCTTGACTTGTGACTGTTTTCCCAGTATCTCCACATACTTGTTAATCATCAAATATTTTTTGAGTTAATGAATTTTTCCTCAGCTACTCTAGCTTTGGGGACTCAAGAATGAGCCAAGTCAGCACTCCAAGCTGTCCATCTCACTCCATCTTCTCAGTCTTGTTCTGCTCATAGAGGATGTGACCACCACAAAGAATTCCCCGAATGTCATGGGACCTGAATAGGTTATTCATGAATTTCATTCCTCCAGACTGTGTGATTTGTTACATCTAGCATTCACTAATTCAAGCCATTCTGACTATTACCCTGACCTTGTTGTGCATTATGGTCACCCCATCCATATTCCCTGTGTTGGTTAAGTGCAATTTCCTGGCCTCTGCCATGCAGACATCTCCACATCCTCTGAACAAAACCAGGGTTTCCAATTGAACTACAGTGCCTCTCGACAGCATCCCATGCCTTTTGAGAATATCTGATAAAGCATTTTAAAAATATACTTTCTTCACCAAAAAAGTCTCAAATTTTGGAGGGATACTCTGTGGTCCCACTCAGGTGAAATAGTCAGGGTGTGTGATAACATACATGATGGCTCCCATCCAACTTTGCCCCCAAGATTTTAGTTACTTTCTCTACAACATGCCAAGGGATTTCTGATATTTCAAATAGTTTTAGAAAGAACCAGGAATGGATCTAGTTCATTTTAAACATTGCTGAAAACTATTAAAGCCACACCTCCTGCTGGAACTTTCCCAAAAATTCCAAATTCTCTAACGTGCATCCATGTTGGCAATTCAGCTCAAACTAAAATTGTGTATCCCTTTACCTGGTCAAGCACTCTCAAAATCCATTCCCGCAAATACTCCTGATTATGTTCACCTTCTTTCCACAAGTTTGACTTTGTTTTATTTCTAAGTGGTTCAGGTTCATCACAAAGAATTTTCACAAATCCTCTCAGAGATGCCCATTCCAATTGTCAAGGTTTCACCATTTCCCAATTGATACTGATATTCATATAAGACTCTTGAAGAGGCTGTGCATTCAATTGTTATGCTTGGCCTGTAGGATCAGGGTTTTTAGTTAGCCTTGTGAACCAAGCAATATGAGATCTAATAATTACAGAATGTACTTGAGATTTAATCCATACTTTGTGATGATGATTTAGGGAGTTCATCACTTTCTTGCTTTATTTAGTAAGGTCACATGAAGTCACCTATGGTACTTGAGTTCCTTAATGTTCTTCTTAACGTTCTCTGGCAGAAGTTGTGTAGTCAAAGTTTCTTTTCAGTGGACACTTTATTCTAGGTGCTCAGAAGCAATAACTTAACTGTTTCACCACTATACTCTTGTGCAGAAATATGAATATCAGCTTCGCTGTCTCCTATCCCATCTCAATAAGATAAGAAATCCGAAAATTTCCAGTGTCGTTGCCTGAATCCTATTTCTTAATATCATTTCTATGTCAGCCAGGATTCTGAAATGCAACAAACATAAACTGACTCTGGCCAACTTAAGCAAAAAGGAATTTATTGGAAGTATATCTTGGGGTGGGGTGATGGGGGCATCTCAAAAAATCAATAAGAGAAGAATAGATTGGTCTTGGAAATGGGAAGAAATGAAGGGAAATGAGGATAGCAGACAACAGGAACCACAATGACCTTGTGATGTCAGAAAGAGTTCAGTAAACACACTGTTTTGTTGTCAGTGGATCTCCAAATTTTCTTCTCTCCTTATTTCACTTGCTAAAGATTCATAGGCCAGGAATTAAGCATGTGATTTGAGTAGCAGAAAGTGGATTACGGAAGCATTATAGCCCCACTTAGGGGTGGTTCTCAAGGACACGAGAAAGGAACTCCTCTCAAGGGGCAAAACTTTTGACTGCTATATCTGATTGTACATTTTTCCTAGAAGGTAAGATGGCCACAGGGAAGATCTATACTAATGAATGGTTAGCCACTTATGGTTTGGTCAGTGGTCAGGGAATGGAAGGACAATATTGTAGGATTTAAGACAAGGAGAGGGAGACCCTAGCAAGAAGTATGTTGTAGGATAAGCCTTCACATTTGGTTTTTGGTTGTTTTGTTTTTGTTCTCCTTTGTAATACAAGTACCTGACTTAAGCTTTGATTTGTAAGGCATCAATTTCAAAGAGGTTAGATAAAGAGCCAGGACTAAAGAGCCAGTTTGCCTCCTCCCACTGAGGTTCCTTTGTTTTAAGATATCTTGGTTGATTTCAGTAACTGACCATTTGGGCTACTTTTAAAAAATCTTCCTACACATTAAATTCCTGCTCTATATTTTAAATTCACCAACATAAAATGAGCCTGCAAAACCCTAGGCCCCAACCCTGAACCCCAATAAAAGCAGCACCCCAGCACCCTTCTCTTTCTCCCTATTCCCCCGACCTTACTGCGTGGTCCCAGGTGTGCTGTGTCATTTCCAGGTCTTGTAAGTAATAAACCTGTATCTTTTCAAAGTTTCCTGATGGTTATTGCTGAAGGGTGTCTTGCAACCATAGGAACCACAAAAGCCAGTCCAACCACAACACTTGTTATTGATAGGCTGAGACAATTACAAATGTATGTGAAAGTGCTTCTAGTACATGACACAAAATATCTACATCCCTCAGTTTCTGTTATAGCAAATTGTGTGTATGCAACTAAGTTCCAGCATATGAGATGAAGAAGGATGTAGTACTTCTAGGAAGTGATTTTGAAGGGAAGTGCCACACAATCCTACCCTTTCTCATTCCTGCTAGTTGAATATTGGTTAAAGCTCCAGATGACATCTTGGAACATGAGGAAGAAAGCCACACTCTAGGGATGGAGAACCTAGAGACAGAAGGATGCTGAGTCCCTTTTGGGTTCATGGAGCCATCACTACCTCCTAGACTGGTTACATCCAGCTTTCTGTTACATGAAGTAGACATGAACTTCTGTTTTCTTAAACAAGTGTTTCTGTGTGTGTTATGCACCTGAACATAATCCTAATTGATACACCATATATAGAACCTTGATCACATGCTGGTGGGAAGGTAAACATGGAATGAGCCCCTGAAGGTTGAACCCATAAATTCTAGCTACACTCTCCCGACCACTTGCCAACACAAGGACTTAGTTTCTGTGTATTTTCATGTTTGCTAAGAGTCTACCTTTGAATGATTATTCATCATGTTCCCTTTCCCACTTTACAAATGAAGTTATCATGATTTAAAAAATTCTTTATTTTCCCTTCCCCCTCCCAATACTATATTGGTGTTGTTTAAACTTACTATTTGCAAAATATAGTGTCAGAATTGAAATTAAGCTCAGTGAGAGGAATGGATGTCTCTTAGATCATGAAAATCAGGAAGTCACAACCTGCCCCTGGATGCCTCTGAACCTCAATTCGGCCTGTCTACTATTGAAAAATGGATGTATGTGCTTGCAGTTGTATATATTGTGGATGGATGTGTTCCAGGCTGAGGAATCTTAATATATTGGAAGAGTAGTGTAAAGATGTGTCCTAGGCAGCAAAGGAGGAGAGTTCAGAAGACAGCTAGCTGCTCTTCTCCAGGATTGGCTTCCTACTTACCCACAGTGGTGAGGGTACACAAATGGGGATATGCTTGTTGGATAGCACTGCACTCTGGACACCACTAATTGACCCAGGGTTAGATTCCTGGCTCACACTAGGAAAATCAGGTCGTTTTCATAAAGTAGAATTTTGTATGGAGACATGAGACTGGCAATTTGAAGGCAAGGCATTAATTGTGGAATCCTGGAAAAAATGTTCACATATTTGCATTGTTGGCTCTGCCCAGTATTTACCTGGTCCCTGCCTTTCCTGGAATCTGGCTGCTCAATTCCCTTTGAAATCTTTTGGAAACCTCAGAATAAAATTTGGAAACCTTCCCAATAAAATTTTCTTTGTTCTTAAAGTATCTTGAATTGCTTTTGTACAGCCAAAAGGAAGTTGAGGGGAATGATGGTGGCTGGATGCAAGACTGAAGAGTCCAGAGGCTGAAATAAAGTGGACTGGTTGAGGGATGGGCAGCTCCTGGGGAAGTGGAGTATGGGCAGCTCCTGGGAAACTGGGGCAATGGGTATTGGGTACATTGGGTAGGACCAGAAGCAGAAGGCACCTCTAGGTCTAGTTTCAGATGATTAGCTGGAAAGCTGGTGCTCTTTACTCTTCTTAGCTGGCCTGCACAGAGCTGGGCCTTCAGCTTCCCTCATCAAGGTGATTAGGCAGGATTCTTTAGTTGCAAAGTGACAGATACCCAGCTTGAACTCTTCTAAGCAAAAATAATTAATGGCTTGCAGACTCCAAGAAATAATCAAACCCAAACGATCAAATTACAGGAAATGCATGATGGTGCAAGGCCCAAGGAATGACAGAACCAGGAATTAAAATGCTGTGAGGACTCAGGGAACTTGGTATCATGCAACAAAATCTGATGCTGGATGACTCAAACACAAAAGGAATGTATTGTACAAATACTGTAGCTCACAGATTTAGCTCTGGCTATTAATGAGATTTAAAATAATATCAAACGTTACCTAGATTTAGGTACGTTACACATGTAACTAGTTTCTTGAATGGGATGAACTTAGTGTGGGGGTGGGGGAGGGTACAGTAGAAAATCCTCTAATGTTTGTCCCACTTACATCATTAAACATATTCTGTAATGTATACTTTCTCCTACCACACCAGCATCTTACACTGATACCAGGTTCCTGTTACTTTCACTGTAAAAGTATGGTCTTATTTTCAGATATTTGAAAACTGCATATGGATTCAATTCCCAGCCAGGAATTACGACCCCCGCCCCCCCCCCAAAAAAAAAAGAAAAAGGAAAAGAAAACTGCACAAAATACTTAGAATTAAAAAATAGGGATAGTCCATTCTAAGTAAAGGTTTCAACTTGTCAATATATTATGAAACTTCCTTTCTGATAGTCAGGTTTGGATTGACCCTATTCCATGGCCTGCAGAAACAAACACAAAACTTCTCTAGAAGGAAACGCTCCATAGGACTCCTTCAAGGCCCAGCCATATAGGAGTTCCAATTCCAAAATCACAGAACACAGGAAGAAACAATCTCCCATGACCAAGAGTCAACAGAAACAACAAGCAGCATAATTAGATCCCCAGGAATTTCAGCTAATAGAACGATCGTACAGTGACTAAGAAATCGTGTGTTTAAGTAAGAGACATAAAAGAAGGGGACTCCTCTGTGCCAGGTAGTCAGCCTCTGTGCAAGCCAGTCAGCTTTCTTCCTAGGGCTTGAGCAACACTGCAGTGAACACTCTTGTACAGACCTCCTTTGATACACGTTCAAGAGATTCTCTAGTACAGCGTTTTGCTAACTTTTTTGACCGAGACCCCAGAAAGAAATGCAGTTTGTATTGTGCCTCAGAAAACACAAGCATGCATACACATACTTGCACACATACGAGTATAACCACACTCATGTATATGTAAATGAAATGAAAATTTTATAAAACAATATTTACCCTTATTACATGCAATGCAACCTGATATTTTCTATTGTTTTCTTCTAGTTCATTTGTATAATGGCAGTCACAACCCACTAAGTTAATTTTACAACACATTCACTAAAGTATCATCGTCGGCAACATTTTTATTTATTTATTTTTAAAATTTTTTTTTATATATTCATTTTTATTGTTAGACTATCGTCAGCAACTTGAAAAGGCTTGCTCTATGATACACATTTAAAAGTGCAATTTGCTGGATTATAGGTTAAGGGGCACCTTTGACTTTACTAGGTTATTCTAAACATATATCTAAAGTCTACTCTAAAATGATTGTGCCTTTACTCCATACTCTCATGAAGGAGAGTAGAAAAGTAGTTGAGTAGCAGGAGGCAGATGTAGAGTCAGGTGAGATTCTTTCTTCCTTTTTAAAGATGGGATCTACTAGAACATGTTTAAATGCTTATGTTAATGACCCAGAGGAGAAGGAGAGATTAATGACCCTGAAAAGTACATGTTTGGGGGGTGGGGTGGAATGGGGGAGTCATAGGTTTAAAGTACTAGAGAAGATAAGGGGGATGGGATCCAAAGTACAAGTGAAAAAGTAGGAGAGATATTTTCTCCCTTGTAACAGGAGGAAGAGGTTGTGTGCAGAATTGATGTAGGTTTAATTAAAGATTTGTTGGTGGGAAGATGAGAGTTGTTTCAAAGCAGACACAGTGTTTGTGCCCAGGAGCTTCCAGTCCAGCAGGAAAACAGAATAAGTAATTAGAAGTTATATGTCCTTAAAGGGAACATGCTGCTGTGGTAGCACTCAATGAGGGATTTGACTGAGTCCAAGATGATGAGGAAAGTTACTAAGGCAAAGATTGGGAGAAAACTGTACTAGGCTGAGGCAGTGATATATATTATATAATATATATTATAACATTCTATATATGATACAATTATATCATATATGGAATATACAGAGGATGCCCAAAAAATGTATACACATTTTAAGAAAGGAAAAAACTGTTAAAATTGTAATACTCAATATATACCAATAACAAAAGAGGAATACAAATCGCATTTGACTTCTGCAATTACAAGAGGTGCTCAAAGTCGTTACCATCAGCATCCAGATACTTCTGATTATGGCGAACTACGGCTTGAGCAACATTGACCAAAGTGTCCACTTGTATCGCTGCCCATGCTGTTTCAATTTCTTCCCAAAGTACTGCCAGTATAGCCGGTTTTCTATGTTACACCACATCCTTTAAGGTCCCCCATAGGTAGAAGTCAAGGGGATGTTAAGTCAGGAGAACATGGGGGAGACTCAAACAATGTTCTCGAATTTCAAATGCTACTTCAAAATGACCTTGCGCTCCCTGAACGACAACCATGCTTCTGGCATTTTCTTTGACTGTACTGCCTGTCGCATGTTGACACCAGCATTCATTTGAGCAAATGTCATACTACACATTGCTACTGTAATTCAATTCAACTTTGAAAAGTAATACAGATAACATCTCTTAAAATGTGTATACATTTTTGGCGCCCCTGATATAATTATATAATAAATATATTACATGTGTAATTATATATATGAGGGCTGTTTGGAAAAAATCCAACCATAAATGCCTATATTGTTCATATTACATGGCTGGATATATATATATATATATATATATATATATATATATATACACACACACACACACACACACACATATATTCATTTTCCTGACAATAAGAAGAGCTTAAGGTGGTTGAGAAAGTAAAAGAAAACCAGCAATGCCATCTAGAGATTGAAGAGGACCAAGGTTGAGATGAAGCTAGAGAGGTAAGCAAAGTTCACATCACTTAAGGTCTTATAGGCTCTGTGAGGAAATTGGACTTATCTCTAAGTGGAAAACCACTAGAGAATATTAAGCAAGTCAATGAACTTGGTCAGATATGTTTCTTCAAAAACATCACCATTGTTGTTTTTAGAGAATGTGTTAGAGATGGGGCAGAGGAGATGTGGTGAGAACCATTTTCAGTATCCAGGCAGTAGATGCTGCTGAGTTGGACTGGAGTGGTGGCAGAAAATATGAAAGACTGAAGAGATACTTAAGATAGAATTGACAACACTTGGTGATAGAATGTTGGGATGCGGTGGGGGGGAAGATTCAAAGGAAACTCGGTGTTTTTTACTTACACTGTTGGGTACGTGGTATAAAAGTTACTAAGGTAGAAGAGAATCAAGTTTAGTGTAGAGGATCGTGAGTTCACTTATGTTCATTTTGAGGCATGTGCAATAAATGTGTCACAGTTAAAAATTCTTTTGGCTGCTGATAACAAGGGAGATGCCAACAGAATACCCAGTTAGGGGCAGTTTAAACAAATGGGGCTCAAACTTTCACAAAACCAATGGTCTAGATGAAGGTGATTGTTGGATTGGTTCAGTGATTTAAAATGTCAATGCTGACATCCCCATAATTCTCTTGGCATTTTTCTCCTCATGGTCACAAATGCTGTTCAGTGCATTCAAGTCCATGGCAGGAAGAAGGGAAAAGTGGGAAAAGGTTTCCTTCCTTCAGGGTTTTATCATTTTGTTAGAAAGGGAAGCTTATCCCTAGCAGAATCCCTCTTGTGCCACATTTGCCTCCCTTGCATGGCCACCCTTAGGCCGATCAGTAACTAAGAGGATTGTGAATAGTATCGCTCATTTAGATCAGTTCTCAGTTCCTTCATGAAATCAAGGAATCTCTGTGAAATATCTGCATGGGAAAAGTTGGGCAGGAAATTGTTGCTGGGTAGGCCAAGGACCATGACTGCCACAACTTAGAAAGGAGGATGTCCATGACTCTTTGGGTTATATGGACCTAGAGAGCAAAAGAGAAGTCCAGACTGGAAATATAAATTATAGCGTCATTGCCAGGGAAAAACATGGTGGCATGAAGTCAAATTACAGAATTTCCCTCCTCCAACACCTGCTAAAATGAACCCAAAAGGAAAACAGTAAAATCCAGTAAAAAGCACAGCAAACCACAATAAAGCAAGGAAGGAACCTCATGTCACAAATTTGAAAAGTGGTAGAGCCAGATTCTCCCAGCGACTACCACCACCACTATTAACAGCATTCTGTGAACCCTTAAGGTACAGTGAGATGGACACCTAGACACACGTCTTACAGTGTAGCTCTGAGAAAGGTGCAAAAAGTTTTCAGATAAGGTAAGTATGAGGGTGGGAGAATTTATCCACCCCATATGAAAGAGAATAGCAAATTGAACAGGGCTTTCCACGTGAATATGAGCCAGATGAAAAGAAGCAGGCTATTAGGCAAACATACTGAAGCAAAAAGTAAATAGGAACACAACAGGCAAAGACAGGGTTCAAAACCTAGTTTGAAGGAAATCACAACGCAAGGGACAGAAGAAAATTGCTCACTAGTGCATTTTCGTACTGAAGAACTTAATAACAACATTTTGTCAT
>PVJL010019550.1:0-13626 GCA_004026885.1 Lyroderma lyra | reverse complement strand
ATGCAAATCAAAACCACAATGAGATACCACCTCACACCTGTGAGAATGGCTGTTATCAACAAGACAAGGAATAACAAGTGCTGGAGAGGATGTGGAGAGAAAGGAACTCTGGTACACTGCTGGTGGGAGTGCAAACTGGTACAACCACTGTGGAAGACAGTGTGGAGGGTCCTCAGAAAATTGGGAATGGAGCTACCATATGACTCAGCTATCCCCCTTCTGGGGATCTACCCAAAGAACTTGAAAACCTTTGTCCGCAAAGACTTATGTACCCCAATGTTCATTGCAGCGCTGTTCACAGTGGCCAAAACATGGAAACAACCAAAGTGCCCTGCGACAGATGACTGGATAAAGAAGCTGTGGTGCATATACACAATGGAGTATTACTCAGCTGTAAAAAAAGATGAAATATTGCCATTTGCAACAAAATGGATGGACCTGGAGATCATCATGCTCAGTGAAATAAGCCAGACAGAAAAAACAAAGAACTGCATGATTTCACTCATATGCGGAATATAAAACTGAAAGCAAAGAAAAAAGAAATGAAGAAACAAATAACCCATGGACACAATCAATAGTTTAATGTTTATCTGGAGATGCGTGGGTTAGGGAGGGGAGAAAGGAGAGGGGGTGGGAGAGGAGGGGGGGAAGCTAAATAGAAGGTGATGGAAAGAGAAGTCACATTAGGTGGTGAACTTATTATACAACAAGTTGACAATGCACTGTAGAATTGTACACCTGAAACCTGTGTAATCCTTGCTAACAGATGTCACCCCAATAAGTCTAACAATAAAAATGAATAAAAAAAAAAAGTCATACTTTTCCTCCCCACTAGTACTACATGTACTCATATCTGCTCCTTAAACTAGCATTGAGCTTCCCAGCTCATTTTTCCTCTTTAAAATTCACAAACGTTGGGAAATGTTCTTTAAGACCAAGGTTCAAAAGATAATTTAGTAATCCTAAACATATCTACCTTCTTGGAAATTTTCTAGGAAATTTGGATTCACAGCTGGATTTTACCAGTACCAGCTGGGTTAAGTCATGCCTTACTCATCCTGAGAGGCTGGCCTTTCTCCACCGCTTAATCTCTCCTCCGATTTAGAATAATCTTGAAAAATGTCTTATGTCAACTTCTAAACTGTGTGCTCCTAGATGGCAAGGAAAATGTCTTGAACAAAATAATGGCTAATTTATTGCACCATGTGTTCCCTCCAGCACTCAGTAAAGTCTCTATAAATCATGAAAATTATTCCTCTTTTAGAAATGAACAAATTGTATATTTAGGAAGGTTAGTTGACTATGTCAAAGCTGTGCCACCAACCAAAGAAAGAGAAGCCAGGGTCCATACTTTATCTAAGTCTAAACCTCATACTCTTTTCCCCAAATCATGCTCCATCTCTTGTTTCTAGCAACCAGTACTGTATCTATAATATGGGGGAACTTGGGGGGAAATTGTCAATGAATAAGAATAAATTAAGGAGTGGAAAATGAAAGAAAAATTTTATTAAGTATGGACTATGCTACTTCTGAGTGCTGGAAATTTCGAGGATGTGTGTAAGAGGAAAGGAGAGGCAGACTGAGAGAGCAGTGATGTGCAAAATAAAGCCTTACAAATTACAGCTCTCTACACTGCCCAAAGCAGTTTCCATGGGTACTGTTGCATTTGATGGTCACAAAACACCTGGGAGGTGAGGATTTTTTACTTTCAGTAATAGCAGTACAATCCGAAACGTAACACAGCTGCAATTCTTGAGTGGTAGGGCCAAGATTAGAGCCAGTGCTCTCTCTTCCCATGGGGCAGCTTGCTCCCTCTCTCCATGGACCCTGCCAGTAGGCCACAGATCCCTCAAAGCTGGCTCTAAGGTCCCAAGGCCGGCAGCCTTCCACCAGCCCCTACAATAACCACACACACACACACACACACACACACTCTCACACACTTTATTTTTTATACTTACAATGTCCTAAGGCTGGAGAAATAAGGATGAGAGGTCTGGGGAAGGGATAGAGAATCTGTAAAAGGCAAAAGGAACCAGACTAAGGACATTGTCATCACAACGTTCCCAGAAGTTGGTGAGAATTTTTTCCAGTGGTATCTATAAATAAACTATCTACGATATGTCTGTATTTCTGGGTGTGACTAATGACCATGATATAAGAGAAGTAACAGATCTAATGGAGGCATGGTGTTCTTGAAAGGCTTGGAAGTCAGACCTGGGTGAACACCTAGCTCCTCTATCCTCGTGCTATGGACCGTGGGCCAATTTCTCTCAATTCACCTGCAATAGAAAGGGGAATCACAGAATGATTTTAAGGGTGAAGATAGTCAGCACTACCAGTGTCTAACAGAGGTCCGAGCAAATAATTATTATTTAACCTATTCAAATAACCTGCTAATTCTATAAAATGAATATATTTACATATCCATTTTTTGAAACTCTAACAACTTCACTGCAAGAGTTCAAACTTCTAGTAAGTCACAAGTTAGGAGTTAATTAGATATGGCTTGCAAGCTCCTCTAGGTTGTAACCTCCATGAGGACAAAAATATTGTTTTATTTAACACTATTCTCAGTGTAACAATACACTAGTACACAGTGAGCAGTCAAGGAGTAGTAGATAAGGTTGGAAACAAACAATGCATTGGGCTGAGCAAAAATATCAACATAGGCAACTACAACTTTTATTCATACGTGTGTAAAGGAGGCTTCAAAGGAAGCCCTTTGAATGTATATTCTAATTTGAAATTCATCTTTTGCTTCAATTAAAATGATGTGGCTTGTACCTAACCCTGAGGAGTCAAACTTATCATTTTGTGAAACAAATGTATAATGCCTAAATGACCATGGACTACATGAGCATTTGTTTATATTCTTTTCCCTCCTTACCTGTGTGTGTCAGCCCAGTTTTCTTTTGGGAGCTTCCTTACTCCAGTCTCAGTCCATATCATTCATGTAGGACTGGAGGCCACACCTGGCTCCAGGAGTGGCCATGAAATTCACCTATGAATGAAACAGCGCCCTGGCCACCATGCGTGGCCCAGAGATGAGCACATAACAGGCAGGCCCAGGATTAGAGTTAGACTATCAGAACAGCATCTCTACTTTCCATCTAAAATTCCCAAACTGGTAAATTATGCCTAAAGATTCGAAGATGCCCATAGCCATCTTGCTAGCACATGGATTTGCTTGAGAATGAAGACGTCAGAAGAAAGCAGGCCAAGACAAGAGGGGGGCAGGTTACTAAAGGGAATCTGGGTCCAGCAGGCAAGTGAGCTGGCAAATCCCCCCTTTTCCTAAGCCAGCTTCAGTTTCAATGGGTTTCTTTCTCAAAATCAAGGGTCATGTCTACTACAAATTATCACGTCAAAATCACCAAGTTGAAGAACAGTGGAGAGGAGGAAAATATAAAATTGGGACAATTCTATGTATACCTGGAACCTATGTAATTCTTATTAACCAATGTCACCCCCATAAGTCTACAAATAACATTTTTTAACTAAAAATATATTAGGACAATTGTATCCATTAATTTATTTTGCTATGTAGTATAAGAGCATCATCATTAACTTTTCAAGAACTAACATGCCCTCCTATGTGTTGGGGACTGGGCCAGATCCTAACACGGACTTGCTCAAGGCTGGCAATTGACTTTGAGGGTCGACACACTGAAAAGATGCCAGTGTATGAGGATGGATGGATTTTCCTTCAAAGGGCCATTAAGTCAGCTCTCCCTGTGTCTGGTATGAAGCAGGCAAGTGACTCTGAATGCTTTTATTTAAAAGTGAACTAAAGGTCAGAGGTGAATTTTCCTTGGTCCTTAATTTCCTGCCTGTGTGCCAAGGGCAGGCTGGGGAGGACGGGCGCGCGCAGGGGGCATGATTTGTTAAACACCAGATGAAGATCCATGGTGGCTGGGAGAGCTGGACCACGGGACCTGGCCACGCTGAGCCTAGAGGCTGAAGCTGTGGGGAAATTATTCCACATGCTTGTGGTGGGACGCTTAATATTGTCAAGGACACTGGCTGAAGAAGTTATAACAGAAAGGGGGGTAGAAATCGGGGCTTACCATGTAAGCAGATGAGGTGTAAGAGTGAGAAACAGATGCTCAGATTTCATTAAACAAAGGCAATGAGGTTCTAGAAGAAAAATTTTAATATCACTTCCCTTTTTTGGTTGTATTCTATTGTCATACGTCTTAGAAACAATCCCCCGTCACTGGGCTCTCCATTAAGTGCTAGATTATCTCAGAGTCATGCCGACTTGGGACCGAACAAAGGCTCTGCCACTGGCTATCTGTATGCTTTGCTGTAGAATACAAATTCTCTGGGCCTCATTTTCTTCACCTTAAATCAGAATAGCAACAGAATAGTGTGAGAACTGTGCAATGATATGTGCAGAAGTACCTTAATAAACTCTTGTGCATAGTAGGGACACAGCAAATGTTAGTTTCCTTTTCCCTCCTTCCTTGTTTCACGTCATCCAGCAAGCACTGAGGCATCCTATGGAGCAAGGTGGTGGAAGGGATGGACACATGATGGGGTTCATACAGCAGGAATTTGTATCTTACACCTGTTATTTATCATCCATGAGATTTTGACAGATAGTTTTGCTCCTTCAAGTTCAGGTTTTTACTTAATCTTAAATATGAGTATTTCAGTATTGCCTTGTTTATCTCACAGCATTGTTAAAAGGATCAAATGAATCAATACATTTAAAAGTGCTTTGAAATGAACATGTCATATATATGTATATGTGTGTGCATACATCTACATACACATGCATGTACAAGGGCTGTCTGGAAAAAATCCAGTCATAAATGCCTCTGTTTTTTATATTATGTGGCTGGGTATTTCTAGACAGCCCTTGTATATATTATAGTTTTATATTTATGTATCAAATTATACATGAAATAAAAGAAATACTAAAAACTTTACCAAAGTAGGTTGATCTTCATGACATCAGATTTGGCAATTGATTCTCCGATATGACACCAAAAGCACAAGGAACAAAAGAAACAATAGATAAATTGAACTTTCTCAAAATTAAAACTGTCTGTGTATCCAAAGTACATTATCAAGAAAGTGAAAAGACAATGTATAGAATGAATGAAAATATTTACAAACCATGTATCTGATAAGTCTAGTAGCCAGAATACGGAATTCCCATGACTTAACAACAAAAAGACAAAAAAATTAAAAAGTGGGCAGAGGACTTGAATAGACACTTCACCAAAGAAGACATACAACTGGCCATACCACTGACCAATAACCACATGAGAAGATGCTCAACATCATCAGTCATTGGAAAAATGCTAATAAAAATCACAATGAGGTACCATGTATTTAAATATTTTTGGTTTTTAAAGAAAATATAGTAGTCATCCCATAAATTTTTAAATAAACAAATAAGCGCATCAATAAGTCATCTAATGATATTTTTGGGGGACATAATCTATTGTAAGAAACACCGAGAAGACTCCAATTAAATTTTTAAGCAGTGTATGAGAATCATTGCCAATGATATCACTGTTTTGTGTCAAACCATTACCAAGTGAAACTAAAAAAAAAAATTAAAACTATTTATAAATTTGCCAAGAGAACATGTAATACTATGACATAATGGCAAGAGTTTCCAAAGTATCTTACTTGTTTATTTTATTTTTTGGTAATTTCTATCCCTGTCTCTACTAAAAAACATTCTTCCTTCAAATTAAAACTAGCTAAAAACTATTTAAAGAACACTACATGACTACATTTATCTCAGATCTGAAGCTCAGTCAGCTGAAAAAATAAAGTTGAAAAAACTTACAATTAATTTTGTTACTGCTAAATCCCAATGAGGACCATTCTACATATGTTTATAACTTTGAAGTGTGTTTATGTTGACGGGAAATTTTCTTTTTATGATGTATTTTAAAGTTTCAAAGCTTATTTATATAAAAATATTGCATTGTTGAAAAGAATACTATTTGATCATTGATCAAATATAGCCTACATGTGTGTATATATCAGTTAGGATCTAACCTGTGAAATGAAACTAAGCATCTAAAACAGAAGGAATTCACTATAATAAAGACAGGTGATGAATGAGTGAGAAGCTACACGAGAGTCCATGAGGCCGTCCATAGGTTAGTCATGGCAGGAAGTTGCTACCACCCCTGGACTGGAAGAAAAAACTAAATGCCCAAGAGCCAGGGCTACCTGGTTGAAGCTGGAATTATGAGCCGGGGGCCATGGAAAAGACAAAGCCTCAGCTTGAGATAGAAGACACACAGGGAGACACCTGGCTCTTTCCTTCTGCCCACCCTGCAGTCTCTCACCAGGTGATCCACCGGGGAAACCCAGTCAGAAGGCAGAGGGCTGGTATCAGAGCTTGGGAAACAAAAGACTTCCATGGCCAGCAGCTGCTGCCACATAAGGGCAAGCAGGGAAGGATGAGGGATGGATCTGAGGGCCAGAAGGCCAAAGACCGGTACAGAGGGCAAAATTAATTAGCAGGTGATGGATATAATACCACATGACCTAGAGACAGCCAATCATGTGCATTTAGTCTCTACCAAGAATCTTACCATCTACCACAAGAAACAGGCTGTCTGATGATTAGCTTATTAATATACTCATATACTTCACTCTTGAATATAATAAAAAATGGCACAGATAATAAATGAAGCACTTTAGTCCACAGATAACAAAAATTCCACTTTACATAGCACTTTCATACACACATTATTTCCATTTTTGAGATGAAGAAATTAAGGCGTAAAGAGTTGTCAGGAACATGAACTTGCCGTGATCCTTGATTTCTCTCTCTCCATCAAAGCATCGTGGAGTCCTACCTATTTTCACACCATTGCCTGAATGCACTGGGCGGGGGGGGGATTATTTATTTATTTATTTATTTATGCACACACACACACACACACACACACACACACACACATACATATACACACATACATATATACCCACACATATATATATGTGCACACATATACATATATATACATACACATATATATGTGTTTAGGGTCTGGAAAGGATCCGGCCATGTAATGTGAAAAACAGAGGCATTTATAGCAGATTTTTCCCAGACCACTTGTGTATATATGCCACATAATATTTATTGAAAGAAAGAAGGAGGAAAGCAAAGAAGAAAGACTAGTTAGAACTATTAATATTTGTTCATATATAAAGTGCTTTGTTTACATTATTTCATTTAATCCTCACAAAAATCCTTTGAAATGTCCTTTTGACTTCCATTTTACTGGTAAAGAAATTGAGGCTGAGAGATTCAGATTTCACACTCATGTACGTCTTTGAAAACCAAGTTCACGTTCTCAGCTATTACATACTACAACCTCCCAATGATGAAGGAATGATTCAATTCCTTGTCTACTCCAGTAGATTCTTAGGAAAAATGAGATAATATGTGTGAAATCTTATTGTAAACTAAATATCCATTCAATGTGACCTTTATTATTTTGTGCTTACTATTGTTAGGCACTCCTGAGCCATAGTGTCAGTCAGGGTTAGAACACAAGTCACTTAACACTTGCTTCAAGCTACCCAACCTCTCAATGCCTCCTCTCAAAATTAGGGGAGAAGAGAAAATAAAACAGCGTATATTGAACATCTTTACGTGCCAAGCCCTGAAGTAGGCACTTTATATGCATCCTTTCATTTAATCTGCTGAAATCTGTAAGGTAGATATTATTATCCCCATTTTACAGATAAAGAAACTGAGGTTCAGAAAGGTACATTAACTAATGTAAGATATTACAGTTGTTAAATATTAAGACGAAATGCAAACTTAGGTTTCACTTGCCTGAAAACTCAGGGTCTTAAACATCCTTAAGTGGTGGCCAGGGCTATTATCACTGAGAATCCTCATCACACCTTATGATATAGATATTATCACTTTACAAATGAGGAAACTGTGGTTCAGAGAGAGCCCCTGATTTACAATTGGAGCGAAATGAAAAGAGACCAGGCCTTGGAGGCCAAGTCCTAGCTCAAACCCCAGTTTTGTTATGTATCAAATAAGTGACTTGGGTTATTTGATTCCTGTCTGTAATGTAGGAATAATAACACATGCTGCACGTGGTTTCTGTGAGGATCTAAAGAGGCAAGCTATGCACAGAGCCTACATGACAGAACTCAATAAATAGTATCCTCTTATGAAATTAAATTCAAACCATGAAAATGGCATAGTATGCAACTGCTACATAGTAAGTATTCAATCAATGATGGCTACTATCTTATGGCTAGGTATCAAAAATGGCCTGTGTATTCTCATCTTCTGACTCAAAACCCGCAGGAGAAGTCCCCATCCCATCTCACCAGCAGGATTTCCTCCATAATAAAATCCTTGGAGTTCACTTGGGTGCAATCTGATCTCTCCTTCCCTACACTCTGGTAACCGCTGGTATTCCACCTCTGTCGACCTTCACCTCCCCACAGGCTCAGGGCAGAATAACATCTCTGTCCTTCCTTTGAGGGATGGAAGGCGGCTTAAATAATTAATGGTTGTAAGGTGCTTTGAAAAGAGAGTGCAAAACACCATAAATCCCAAGAATTAATTCATAAAATCAGTGGTGGGCTTGACAATTATATATGTCATATTTGTTCAGCTGTGAGAATAGTGTAGAACGTCAAAGTTTGGAGTGTGGTCCAAATCTCTCAAGACCGAGGATTTCCTGCAACTCTATATTGTCTGTGCTCTCTGAGGCTAAGATTGCAAAGTTCCGATCTCTTAAACATAGCATTAGGAATAGTTGCATTTGTTAATACATACATTTTTTAAATCTTCTCCACTCCTCAGACCTATCCTGCATCACAACTGAGTTTTGGAAGGCAAATGGTGGAGTAAACAGTACCTGCGACTTGTAGTTAACAGAGTTTCGTTGCAGTTCAGGTCACTCTCTAACTGGGAGCACTTTAGCTCCTTAGTAACCTATCTTGGTCTTCATTTCCTTCTTAAAAAGAAAAAAGCCAAAGTAGTCTAGCAATGCAGATTGTTACAATGAACTAATGAGACAATGTTTACTCATTCATTCATCAGAAATATACTGAGTATCTTATTCTGTGCCAGGCTTACTTTGGGCAATAGCAATTAAAAAAAAAACAAAAATAAAAAGATTTCTCCTCACGGAGAATCACTAAACAGTGAAGATAGCTGCCATGATCACCATTAACTTAGAGCCTATTACATGTTCTTAGTGATTTTGATTCACTCTTTTCTAATTACTGGGAATGCAATTGCATTATCTGCACATAAGTCTTTGCCTCTGGCTCTGTTTTCTAGGGAACCTAAACTATAACATTAAAAATTCACAGAACACCTTCACATTGATTGTCTCATTTCTACCTCAAACTTTCTAGAGTTGCATGTTTTGATTACACTCAATCCTAATTTTTAAACACTAGTCATTATTAAATGGATTTGAATATTCATTCACTCAACAAATATTCCCTGAGCAACTACTTTGTCCTAGGCACTGTTCAATATAATTGCTTACTTCTACTTCCTGACATTTTTTAACAACTGGGATTTAATCCTTGCCTTTTATATTCTCAGGCTCTGAGATTCAGTTAGCCTCTGACATCACCTCATCTAGCCTTTGACCCAACACAGAGAGTCCACCCAGAGCACTCCTGACTATGACCAGCCTCCACTTGAACACTTCTAATAAAGAAGGAATCACTTCCTCACGGAAATATTCTTTAGAATATCCTGTATCATAGCTAAAATCTCCCTGCGGTGGTGTCTACAACCCACCAGGTCTGATTCTGCTCTCTGTTCCTTCATAGAATGTCAGCTTTCACTTCCATAAGCTTTTCATAGAACCATAGCATTTGAGTATCAAATGAAACGCCAGGGTCATCTTCTACAATATCCTCACTTCAGAAGTGAGAGAGTATTGAAGCAAATTGCACATTAGTGAGATGCATGGAGTTAAAAACCTCAATTCTATGCCAATAATGTTCTTTAGACTTGAAGCAAACTACACATTAGTGAAGTGCCTGGTGTTAAAACCTCAATTCTAGGCCAATTAATGTTCTTGCCACAACAGCCTGTGGCCTCTCAGCCATCCTGATTGATTTACTCAATGTGCTAGCCACTTGTGCACACTTTGCATATG
Organism: Lyroderma lyra; assembly: GCA_004026885.1. NCBI lineage: Eukaryota > Metazoa > Chordata > Mammalia > Chiroptera > Megadermatidae > Lyroderma > Lyroderma lyra. The sequence continues at coordinate 3,481 of PVJL010019550.1, read as the reverse complement.
TGCTCTTCCTGTTTTTTCCACTAACGACTCTCAACTTTGACAAGTCTTATTAAATAAACAAAGATTTATGGCTTTAATGTGCTTTCGTAAATACTCAGTTGCTTCTAATCAAAGTCACTAAGTTATTAAATCATTTTGCTAGTTTCAATCAAAACCATGATTTTTTTATGGAAGACCAATTTATCATTCGTTCAACAAATATGTATTTAATCCATACCATGTGTCCAGCATCACTAGGTGCTGAGAGTCACAGAATCGAAGAAGATGTGGTGTTGGCTGTACAAAAGCTCCCAGGAACCCAGTTGGGAAGATGTGTACACTAACCTAGGAGTTAAGAGTACGCACTCCCGTGTCGGGAGGTCTTGGGGTGACTGCTAGCTCTCCCACTCACTAATCACATGACACTGAACAAGTTATTTCATGCTAGCAGCTTTCGATTTCATCATTAGTCAAATGAGGTTGTATAACATAGTCCTAACCTCAGTATATTCTAATGATGATTAATGGCTCAGTCACAGTCATCTTTATATGGTACATAATAACTGCTTAATAAGTTATAGTCATTATTATAGTTATGATAATTAATAAAAATTCCGTTAATTTAGCAAATGTTTATTATGTTTCCCCCGAGAGGCAATCTGTTACACATGGTTGCCATGGATCCGAGCCATCCATGTTGCCTTCAGGGAAGAGCTTTCTGACCAGCTGTGGAGGACGTGATGAACAGACAGCCTCCAGCCGCCAGCAACACCAGGGGCTGCATTAGGTGGAAGGAGCTGCTTTGGCCAGGGCCACGTCATCCTCAGAGAAGCCCGTATCTGGAGACCAGGCGGAGCAGGGCTATGAAAGTCTGGTCATCTAAGCGCAGGTGAGGTCAACTCTAATGAGCACTATCCACCCAGCACGCGTCACCAGCTCTGCCCAGTGTGACTTCTCCTTCTGCCCCATCCTGCTTGCTCACAGCTGTCGATCTCTAGTAAAAAATCCCACACCCCAACCTTTAACTCTGTGTCTGCCTCCAGAGAACCCAACCTGAGACAGTACTGTGTGCGGTAATAAGGATGTGGGCTTTGGAGCCACATTGCCTATGTCTGAATTCTGGCATCCACTCTCCTGGCTCTCACCGCTGGGTCACTTACTGGTCTGTCATCTTGGATTCTTCATCTACAAAATGGAAACTATGTGAGTCCCTACGTCATAGAGGTGTTGTGAAGATCAAATGAGTTAATCCTTGTTAAGTGCATACAAGAGTACCTGGCTTTTTAACCATTCAGGAAATGCTAGTTGTTACTATTTCCAATATTACCATCTACTAGGTCCTGCACCAGACCCCGGGATCACAGAGAAATATCAGGCATGTGGTTCTTGTCCATGAAGAATTCTATTAAGATCTATGGTAAATGTGCCTGGACAAGAAGACGTTTTGTGGTTGTTGGGAGAAATATATGTTATGAGAGAATCTCTAACTGGGACACAAAATCCTCCAGAAGGTGGACAAAGAAAAAAAAAAGAAAAGGGCTAGGGAGGGACTACTTCATAAAGGACATGACAGCCATGTGGCTGCATAAAGAATGAGGGGGAGTTGGAAATGAGATTCGTGTCAGGCCGTGATATCCAGCCTTCCTCGGTGGTGCGCTAAACGATGGCGGACACTAATGATGGACATTGCTGTCCCACAGTACGAACCGGGTTTTCACTTCCATTCCCTTTCCATCAGCGTTTTCACTCTCACTCCCAGGCAATGCATTAAAACCCCAACAACTACCTTAATTTCAAGGTAATTGGAATGAAGCCCTGCCACCAAGTTTGCCTCACTGAAAACAAAACAAGAAAGTGTTAAGTCAATGGGATTTCTGAGAATTTTACTGAGGAAATCCAAGTGATTCTACCTGAACTAATCACAAGACTATGCATCCTGTATACTACACTCAGGAATTTTTTCCATTCACAAGCTCTACCAGGAGGGACAGCTAAAAATTAATGTATACAATGTTTGTCCCTCTGAGCTATTTTTTTCTCATAAATTTTATTTATAACACAAATAAAAAGACGAGGTTTATTACTTGCGCTTATAACCCATTCAAAGGCAGAACAAGGAGATTTTTACATTTGATCACCATCTACTTGACTTATGTATTTTAATAACACCAGCAATGTGTGCATATTCTCCCAATATTCATGGGAAATCATGGGAACTGTAAATTACATTAACCATAAACTTGGTTAGGATTGACACTGTTGCATAAAAACAAATGACATACTCAACATTTTTTAACAAGCCTTCATTTAAAGAACTAAATGGGTGGGGGCAGGATGAGGAAGGAAGTAAATGTGCTCATTTTATTTCCACCACAACGTCCACAAACTAAAGAAAGTGTTCTTCCCATTTTACATATGAGAAATAATAAGGCCCACCGACAACAGAGTAAGACAGATAAGCCATGACCAACGAATTTGTGAACAAAACAACACCCCCAAAAAACAGTGCTCTGCTGTGACAGCCATGCTGCATGGAAGAATTAAAGATTTGGAGTCCAGAAGACCCAAGTTCTAATTATCTGCCTGCCATCCATTGTTTGTCTGACCTTGGGCATGCTTTTGATTCTCCTTGTGCCTCAGTTACCTCAGCTATAAAATGGGAGAAAAAGCACCACCTTTGTCTGAGACTTGTGAGAATAAAATGAGGTAATGGATGCAGTGGTTTTCAATAATTATTAGTCCTTTTCTACTTCCTCTCCACATTCTATTGTCCTCTTACTCGACCTGAAAGTAAAGGGTTTCTAGGGTCGTAATGTCAAATCTTGACACCTTGCCCCCACCATTTATTGGATCACTACAGAGAAAAACGACTCCGAGTGGGAACCCAGTCTAACCAGCCCAAAGTCCTAATTCTGCCTCCTTGACCCTTCTGATACCACCCCCAAATCCCAACTTCCTTCATTACCGACAGCTTCCTCCAGAAAAGGGATTTCAACCCAGTCTGAATCAAAACTCAGATGCCTAGAATCTTGGCTGTGAGAGAGGACCTTCTTCCACACCCAGCACAGAACTTTCCCAAAATGAGTTCTGCAAATCACTTGTTTCACAGGGTATTACCTGGTGCAATACAAATCCATCCATTTACAAATTCTTCTGTGTGCAAGAAAACACGTTAAGTGTGAAAACGTAAAAGCTCGGGAGTTCACACCGTGATGTGAACACGGTGTGGTTCCAATCTCATACAGGTAAGGACAAGGAAGTGGAAAACTGGAGAAGTAAAAGAAATCTCCCAGAAGAGAGAAATCGTGGAAGGAAGAAGACACAGGCTGCCATGCGACAGAGGTCTGAGGAGGACAGGTGGAGAGGACATCCTAGACAGAGCACAGGGCTTAGGCAAAGGCATGGGGACGTGGGACAGCACTGGGGGCTTGCAAAGTTGCTAATATAGCTCACGTGGTAACCGAGCACAGATGGGGAATCTTATGGTGTGTCTAAATCTTGG
>PVJL010019548.1:0-13634 GCA_004026885.1 Lyroderma lyra | reverse complement strand
GTGTGCGTGTGTGTGTGCGTGTGTGCGTGCGTGTGTGTGTGTGCGCGTGCGTGTGTGCGCACTTATAAACATGGCCAATTCTTTCAATATTGTAAGTGGTAAAATCACTCGTAATGGTGGTACTGTAGTAATAATTACGATTTATTTTGCATTTCATGTTGACAAGGCTTTGAATAAGCACTTAATGCATCATTTAATTCTGATGACAGTGACTTTAGGTTGCTATTCTTATCCTGCTTTCATGCACCAGTAACACAATATTGCCGTTCTTCCATAACTTGTCTGTATTCTGTGTCTGTAATTGGGACAACTCGGGTCCTCTGGGGGAGTGCACCCCGTGCCTCCCCACCCGCAGACCCCCACGGCATGGCTGTCCTGAGGGCCCAGGGAGCACCGCGGCGGGTACCAGGCGGGTGCTTACTGCCCCACCTGCTTTCCTTGCACCTGTCCTTCCGCCGGGGGCACTTCTCTCTGATAAACCTGTCAATCACCGCCGCGGAAGTTACAGTTACGACTTTTTTGGATGAAAGTGATCAAGACCCACCTAAAACCACTAAGCAGAAGGGTAATTTATTCACTTAGGTTAAAAGAAAATGTCAAGGGTGGGGAGGATTTCCGACGTAGATACATTTCTTCGCCTCCTTTCAACCGTCCCCACGCGTGTTAATTTTATTCTTAATCCGTGGTTTCGCTCTTGCTCCGCCCCGAAGCAGCTGTAACGGATACGCATTGTCACTGATACCGGCTTGGCGTCTGGTGGGGAGAAGCGGCGCTCGGCTCTGTGCTGCTCCCGGGGCGGTGTTCACCGCACTCGCTTACATTGAGGTTTCTCTCTGTGTGCTCAGAACTTTCATGGAGTCTCTCGTGGAATTTTATTTCACTTACTGTATTTTGCAGCTCCAGAATTTCTATCTGCTCCTTCAATAATGTCTGCAGTGTCAGCTAGGCAGTGAGAAGGGTTCCAGTGATGGTCGAACTGTGTGCATAGGTGAGTGAGCCAAACCCAGGCGAGCCCCCGGGTGGACAGGTGCTTCACGGGGTAATTGACCGCAGGAACCCGGACTGTGGCCCCTAGCCAGCACCTCTCCACCAGCGAAAGCAGGAGGGGACAAGAGGGAATTTTCCTTTTATATTTCAAACCCAGAGCGATCCTACCGTACAAAAGGCATAAAAATTATATTCTAAGGGGAGAACAGCGGACACAGAAAATACACAGGAACCAGACAGGGACCATTCTCAAGCAGACAGAAATGGTACCGCAGTGCGTCTTGGCAATCTCCATTGCCTGGAAAGGCCGGCCAGTCTCACCAGACACACCACAGACAGTTGTCCAGCCTGGATGAGAGGACACTGGAGGGGACCGTCCAGCCACAGGAAGGGCTGAGAGCACCAGCAGTCACCACAGAGGTGTTCCCACAGACCGCACGGGGCTATTTCTGTGCATGACATTGTGTTCTGTCATCTAATCATTACAAACTGTGTCCACAGCCCTCTAACAGAGAGAGGCGTAATACGTTGACTGATGAAAATCCCAAAGAGGGTTTGGGACACACACTGGAGCACGTTTCCGTGGAGCATTAAAATGATGTTAATTTTAATCCAGTGTCGCTTGTTTTAAAGTGAGATGCATTTTCAGTTCTGGAACAATTCCTGAGTGAGCGGCACGGTCCTGTATTATGTATCATGTGTGTGCGACGTCATACACATATACGTACTGTCCCCATGGAGGAGTGGTACGAGCATCTAATCTCAGTACCACCTGGGGAGTGCGGGGACCCGTGTACAAACAGGGTGGTCCATGCCTGCTGGGCTGAACCTACATCATTGTTGAGCAGCCAAGGACTGACCAGAGGTCTAGTTAGAGGAGAGCAGAACATTCCAGGGAAATTAGGGGAAGAGGAAGCCATAATGCAGAAGAAAGATCTCACAAAGAAGATGGCATGCAGAGCGAATCAGCAGGGAGCTCATTAAACGCACAGCCAAGTGAGGAGGGGTGATGTAAGAGGCTGGAAAAAGAATTACAAAACTATTTTAAGGACGAGACTTTCTCGTCCTTGGAGTGACATGGAGAGTTCTTTCAGCTGTTCATTGCTGTTAACGAACCTCCTAGAACCCAGTGGCTTAAACATTGTGCAGTTGCCTTTCACAGCTGACAGGGCTGAATGGGCTCAGGTGGGCGGTTCGGATTGACTGTCTCCCGTGACATCGCCATGAGATGGCATCTGGGGCTGAAGTCATCTGAAGACTAACCAGTCTGGACGTGAGTCCCATGCCGTAAGACCTGCCACACCCTCCTGCTTAAACAGAACCGGTGCTGGAGGGGACTTGGCCAGAACGCGGCTTCCTTTGCAGGGTCGTCGCCGAGAACGAGTGGCGTGACGTGAAATCCATTGAGAGAGACAGGGCGGACTGCACAGAGGAGTCCTGAGGGCGGGAGACTGGGCAGACGGTTAGGATAATCCAGAAGATGGAAATGATGGCACAACCACAGGCCTTATCTGCACGGAGTAGGTAAAATAGGACAAAAAGAATTGACTGAGGATAAAGACAAAAAGAGGAAAAATCAAGGGAGGGCCCATGCTGTCGGTGGAGGGTCTCAGTGAATGCACAGTGACAACCCCGCCTGGGGAGAGAACGTGCAGAAGCATCGCGATCCGTTCGGGGTTCTAATAAAGTCTTGGTTAGCCCTCCTCCGGCAGCACTGCGTGGATGCTGTGAGCTGTGTGCACCTGACCTCCTCTCTCCTACGTGAGCCCAGTTCTCCTGTTTCAGGGAAGACAACCGTGTAACTTTAGTTCATCGCTTTAAATGCACTTGTGTTGAGAATATTCAACACGTAATCTGGAGAAATAATTTAGGAAGAACTCTAAAATAAATGCTTGGTACCTGACTTTTTTATAATCTTGCTTTGAATTATTTTAAAATTTTAAAAAATGATTTGTAAATGTTCATTTAAAGGTATACTTTCTTGTTATGTTGGAAATGTGCATATTCTTTCACTTTTAGAAAGACAAAATAAATATGAATAAAATAGCCCACTCAGCACACCACATTCCTTGATGAAAATGGTTTGGCTTAAAAATAGAAAAAAAAAATGGCTCTGCTCTTAAAATGCAAGTCATTTAGATGCTACCACCTTCCCCAGAGCCAACCCTGCCCACTATATGTCTCCTTTAAAATTGCATATATGTTTCATATATGGACATAAAATATAAACATGAATGCATATATGTACATATGCAATATGTAAATATATTTTATTTATAAAATATATGTATGTTTTTCTAACGAAGCTTTGGGTGAGCCAGACAACTGCTGGAGGGAATGTATAATAGTGGCATTTCAATGAGTTTCCTTGGTTTAATAAAGCGCCGTTCGTTGTGGGCCGGGGACCGATGCTGAAAATAGACTAAAGAAGCACCAGAAGAAAAACATTGGAGAAAAGTAAGCGACCGTGAGAGCCTAAGGTAGAGCAGCGCAGCCTGACGGAGGGAGGGAGGGAAGGCGAGTGTGGCTGGAGCAAATCGTGGCACGCAGCGTGACCAGGTACCAAGCACCTGCCTGGACTTGCGCCGGGTTCTCCGTGCGCTGCCGTCACGAGTCGTCCCTCGTAGGTGGCATGACGCTCCTGTTTCCCTGATTAGATGTGCGCTTCTACGTGCAGAAGACAGAGCTCGTTATTTCCATCTCTCTTTCTAAATAATGGCTGGCGAACGGACATGCTCAGTGTTTAATTGCTGAATGTGTATTTTAAGAGCCATGTTCTTTAAAAAAAAAAAAGATGTAAAAAGTACTTTTGTTGAGAAGATAATTGCTCATTTTGAGATTTGCATATAAAAAATAAGCAAGAAACATATTAATTATGTAACTCTGGAGATCAACCATTTAAAATCAACAACTAAATATTTTATTAAATTTATATCAAAATGATCTTATAAATTATTTCATATAATTACAAATTTATCAAAATATATTCTCACTTTTGTACTTATAAAAGTTCATTTTATTTTTTTATTTTTTATTTTTTCCTTTTTTTTTTTTTTAACTCATTTTTATTGTTAGACTTATTGTGGTGACATCTGTTAACAAGGATTACATAGGTCTCAGGCATACAATTCTACAGTGCATTGTCACCTTGTTGTATAATAAGTTCACCACCTAATGTGACTTCTCTTTCCATCACCTTATATTTAGCTTCCCCCACTCCTCTCCCACCCCCTCCCCTTTCTCCCCTCCCTAACCCACTCGTCCTCAAATAAACATTAAACTATCGATTGTGTCCATGGGTTATTTGTTTGTTCATTTCTTTTTTTCTTTGCTTTCAGTTTTATATTCCACATATGAGTGAAATCATGCAGTTCTTTGTTTTTTCTGTCTGGCTCACTTCACTTAGCATGATGATCTCCAGGTCCATCCATTTTGTCGCAAATGGCAATATTTCATCTTTTCTTACAGCTGAGTAATATTCCATTGTGTAAATGTACCACAGCTTCTTTATCCAGTCATCTGTCGCAGGGACCTTTGGTTGTTTCCATGTTTTGGCCACTGTGAACAGCGCTACAGTGAACATTGGGGTACATAAGTCTTTGCGGACAAAGGTTTTCAAGTTCTTTGGGTAGATCCCCAGAAGGGGGATTGCTGGGTCAAGTGGTAGCTCCATTCCCAATTTTCTGAGGACCCTCCAATAACACATCAGATAAGGGTCTAATATCTAAAATATATAAAGAACTAATAAGACTTAACAACAAAAAAACAAACAACCCAATTAAAAAGTGGGCAGAAGAACTAAACAGATACTTCTCCCACGAAGAAATACAAATGGCCAGCAGACATATGAAAAAATGCTCATCCTCATTAGCTATCAGGGAAATGCAAATCAAAACCACAATGAGATACCACCTCACACCTGTGAGAATGGCTGTTATCAACAAGACAAGGAGTAACAGGTGCTGGAGAGGATGTGGAGAAAAAGGAACTCTGGTACACTGCTGGTGGGAGTGCAAACTGGTACAACCACTATGGAAGGCAGTGTGGATGAATGGGACTATATCAAACTAAAAAGCTTCTGCACAGCAAAAGAAACCATCAACAAGGCAAAGAGACAGCCAACTGAGTGGGAGAAAATATTTGCCAATAACATTTTATTTTTTAATATGCATTTAATCAACTATATCAATGATCTCTTTTGTGCTATTTTCCATCTCTTTTTATCTGGAAAATTTTTATTTCTCTTAAAATTCTTAAAAATAGTATTGTTAGCTTTTCCGTTAGAACACAGGGGTATGTTCTAAACAGTCACACCTGTCAAGCATTTTGATAGGTTGTATTTCAAAGGACAGATTTGTGTAAATACAAATACCAATGCAAAATAAACAAATACAAAGGATACAAAGCCACTTTATATCATCCGTAGACAGTGAAGTAGACGTGTGGTGGTGGACGTAACGACCGCGTAAAAGATTTGGGAGATGGGAGAACTTCACGGGACACCGTCCCCTGTGTTGTTCTTCCGATGGACTCGTGTCCTCAGTAGCAGCAACGGCTGGGCAAGCAGGCCAGTACTCAGTTACCCTGGCCGCTCGTCCTAGTGGGAGAGCTGGGGTACCCAGGGACCTGAGAGCACGCCCTTCCTGCTGACAGTCACTCCTTCGTTACCTGTTCAACCTGCCGGCTTTGCACGTGCACTCAGGTCCTCAGTCCGAACTGAGCCCCGAGCTCCTGACTCAGGCGTCCAGCTGCTCGCTCAGCGTCGAGACGCTAGAACACGCAGGAGGCGTCTCCCAGGGACCGAGCCCGGGAATCCCCCACCTGCCTCCGGGTCCGCGGGCCAGCTTTTCTGTCTCAGCGAGCAGCAGCCACGCCTGTGACCTGCTCGAGCACCCGTGGATGCACGTGCGCGCACACATCGTTCTCTTTCCACAACCCACACCGCAGTGATCAATCGATCCCACTGACTCTAACTTCAAAACACACACAGAACCTGATTCTACGACCATAATGCGTGTTCGCTGCTGCCACCCTGGACAAAGGCACCGTTGTCATCTGCCTGGATCCTGTCTTGGCTCCCTGCTTCTGCCTTTGCCCTCAGTGGAGGCCTCGGAGGGATCCCATCACAGACTAAGGCACTCCTCAGGTCAAATACTTTCAGAGGGACGCCTACGAGTCCCTCTCACCTGTCCCCACTCCAGCTCTGAGACACTCTGCTGCCCACCCCTCATCCGGGCCGCCTCCAATACGCCTCACCGATCTCACTTGGTCGTGCTATGTGTAACTGTACCTCCCACACTTTCTCTGGGCCTCTTACCTTTATCTAGAACTTACCTTCTAGCAAAATGCTTACTGTACTTGTTATCTTTTCTCTTTCTGCCCTTTGGAACAGAATTTCTGCGGGGACACAGATTTTGTCTGTCTTGTCCGCTCTTTGAGTTGGAGAACTTCGAAGTGCAAATGGCCCATAGCACACACCCTGTAAATATTTATGAATGAAGAGAGAACATTAATTGATTTATTTTTCTCATTTTTATTAAATTTGTTGGGATGACATTGGTCACTAAAGATACACGTCTCGAACATACATTATAAGACATTATCAGTGTGCCGCCTTGTGGGCTCACCGCCCGAAGTCACGTCTCCTTCCGTCACCGTGTATCTGACCCGGGGGGCCCTTTCCTCCCGCCCCTTCCCCGCCCTCGCTCCGGTAACCTCCCACTGTTGTCTGTGTCTGTAAGTTGTCGTGGATGTAAAATGTCACCCTGGACGGTAGAGAAGCTGCCGCTTCCCAGGGCCCTAGACGCGCCCCTGGCTGCAGAAATTCCTACAGTGGACGACAGGCAGAGCGAGAAAGATGTCCAACTCTGGGTTCGCGACCTTGGCTGTGATCACCTGACAGGAGGAGGGAAATATTGTGTAAACCGCAGAGCAGAGCCCAGACCCGCGGCGCTGAGACGGAGCGGGGCAGCCGAAGCGCAGCAGGAGGCGCTGGGAGACGCCAGGCCCCGCGCGGGCCGTCGGGACAGGGGAGCCACTAGAATCGGGGCAGGAAGAAGGCTGACAACTAGAATTTTATAGAACATGTGCATTCCGTTATCTAGGCTTTTTTTTTTCCTTTCTCTTTCCACTTACTAAACGCTTTGGGCACGTTTGTTCTCGTTGCTGTGCGTGAAGCGGGGTGGAAGAGCAGACCGCCAGCAGCGCTTAAGGAGCGAGTCTCCCCCTTGACGCGGCAGATGACCAGTCGCTCCGGTGAGCAGTGCAGCTGCTGGAACTGGGAGAGCGGGTGCACGGGACTGAACCTCTGCGTGTAACCACGAAGACGTCCTTGGCCATCTAAGGGCAGCGTGATGTGCAGAGGTGACGAGGTGAGACGGAGGGGAATGAAAACTGTCACCAAGTGCCAGATCGAAGGGCAACCAGGCCCAGGAATTTTAGGACACCGGGACAGGTCTGACGTCCCAAGTTCAATACCTGGGCGGGGCCAGCCCGGCCCTTTCATTGTCCCTTGAGTCCCTAACGTTGAGCCTCGCGCATCTAATTGTTCAGGCCGGTGCTGTGAGCGCTGAGGGAACCTGCAGCTGGTGTCAACATTGTTTGAGAGCATAATAGGTAACAGAGATCCAGAGGACACAGGAAGGCTGAGACAGAAATGATGACGAGGAAATGAGATTCACCCCAGCCTCGTGGCTTCCTCCCAGTTATCCCTGGAGATTTTGGGATGGATAATAATGGGCTTACTAGAGAAAGATAAATCTTGTTGTACCATTATTGGGCAGGGTCACGCCAGCAACGGGAAATGCTCGAAATGAAGCTGGAGGGGTGACTTCTGGATTAAAAAAAAAAAAGTCCACTTGGGCACCGATTGAATTTTACTTATTTAGGAAACCAAACTGAACGTGTTAGTTGCTTGTAAATTAAAGTCATTCGGTGAATTTGTCTTGGAATGATTTTGTTTGAGGTACTAATGCTCTGCCAGCTATATTTACTAGTTACACACTAAACGTGATGCAGTAATTACGCTTACCTGCACATATGGAAAATTTGGGAGCTCATGTTGTTTGCAGATTCAGACGCGTCCACTTAGGATTTTCTCTCACCATGCTATTGACAGTTTGTGACATAGTGTGTAGTTCTCGCCGTGGTTCTTGGGGCATGGAGTCTCGGAGGGAATTTCAGGTGGCATATTTGGGCCAGTAAAGTTAGTCTTCTGGTGATTATTGTAAGTTCTGTTCCCTAAAGGCAGAAGATAACAAATCTTTTCCCTGTCCTGATCCTAAAGCATTCCAAGTAAAATAGCCATGAGAATACAACCACATTTAGCAGGTGGGTACACTCAGTTTGTATTACCAAAATTCCTGTAGCTACAACCCTCAGCCTAAGTCCCTGGTGGTACTATGTCATCTAGAATGATCTACAAAGGCCAAGGCCAGCTGGGACCCCTCACAGAGCCAGGCACCTGCATTCTCCACTGCTGTCCTTCTCGTAATCTGCTAGCGTGTGTTCTGTTAGGAGACTGCACCGTGTCACAGGGCGCAGAGCTGGCCTACAGATAATCTTCCCAACCAGCACTCGAATTCATAGCTAGAGTGCCTGTGGCATAGCAATTCCTAAACTGTGTGATTACACTTTCGATTTCACTTAAATTAAATGGAGAGTATATTCATTTTATCAAAGAAAATAGATGGGTTTGTTTTGTTGTAATAATATCAAGGTAACGGTACAGTGGATTAAGTATTTGGATTTTCTAGACCGTCCTTGAAATGTCTGTTTTCCTTTTCGCTGAATAGACTTACCGTCCTTGGAAGGAAAATCAGTTTGAAGGTGTAACTGCCTCAGTATATTCTAATTGGAAGCACACCCATCAGAAGCTTTGGGGTTTGTTTCAGGGAGGGTGAAAGGTAGGGGTGGAGAGGGTAATCCCAAAATTTACCCAGAAAGGCAATTTTTTGCATTCTGAGCAATTGCAAGGCAGAATATTGGGTCTTTGACATCCGTCAAATATTATTGCTAATTATGCTTTGCTATGAGAATTGCTATAAAAATTTGGATGCAAAAATTGATATAAAAATTTGGCTGCAAATTTTTTGACATCTTGCCTGGGGAAAAAAATGCCTTAGTTGACATGAAAGTGAAAATATTTACTTCTTGAGTAGAAGTGTTTACTTTATTGTCAACACTAAGATCCAGTTACTTTATTGGGCTTTGGTTGTAACACGTTTCATCATGTATTCTTAATTTGTGGAAAGCAATATAAAAAACTATTCAAGGACATGATGTATATAGTATTATTGCTGTAAAGTTTAGAGTATTTATACCTGTAAACATGCTTTTTATTTTTTTTATTTTAGATTCTTTGTTTCAACTATAAGATCACTATTGATGGGCTCACTGACACTCTCACTAAAGTTCATAAACAAACAGCATTTTTATTAAAAAATGCATCAATCTTATTTTAATGTTATTAATATTTTAATGTGGTTTCATACCTTCAAAAGTTATCATGACCAGAAACTTTGTCATGCTATACTATTCATTAAATATGGATATTTTATAATGCATTTATTATAAAAATGAAAGCAATGAATCTATAGTAATCAACTACATATTTTATGTTTTCCCAGTTTTTAACATTGAGTATGATGTATTTTTTAAAATAATGTGAGTTTCTTGAAATGTCAGTCAAGTCTAAAATATAAGTTGTCAATTTACTATATCTACTATATTTCAGGGAATTATCTTTATCTTTTCCTTAAACTTTGTAGTAACAGAAATTCAATAACACCATTGCCCTCTTGACAATGAAAAATAATTTTAAAATATTTCACAAGAACTGATACCTTTGGGAATTTTAAAATTGTATTTAATGCTTAACAAAATGTTAAGGATTCATTTCCCGTGTGTATGCATGTATATCATTCTTAAAGCAGCCTCAGAAACAAGGAGATGAGAAAAAGCATGAATTTAGGCATCTTCTACTAAAACCCTCCTGTGAAATCACAGGTTTTTATTGCAATATGGCATCTGTCATGTCGGCTATAGATTCATGGTTTCTTTATTTTTCTTTCTTTCTTTTTTTTTTTTTTTACAAACAAAGAGCCTACATTCTCAGTTTTTACATCTATGTAAGCAACTGATCCTTAAAAGAATAGTAGAATGCCATGTATTAGTCAGATTCGAAAGCCTCAGTGCGTTTATATAATTAGGCTGGCCAGATGTACCGTGTGACATGGGACAGCGCTGCTGTTTTCTGTCCCATTTAATGTGGGATGTCCGGCCAGCCAACTTGTAATACCATTGTATTTAGTCATTAATGGCTCACGAGGGCAATGTACTAGGCTGACCAGCTATTTACAGAAAACAACAGTACTGTCCCATTTCAAAGGGTACGTCTGGTCAGCCTATGACACCTTGAATTTAGTCCAGTGAGACTAGGCTGACCACACGTATCCTTTGAAATGGGACAGTACCATTGTTTTGTGTCCTGTTTAAAGTGGGACATCTGGTCAGCCTACAATATATGGAATATCAAATGGCAATGTGAGGGAAACACAGGGTCCAACAGAAGTAACGCCTGGACTTGAGTTACGATTTTATTACACAATCATAACCATACATGCTTATGGTTACACAAATAAGGCCCCTTTTTTATGAGCTGGTAATCTATGCCACATATTTTATTACACAATCATAAGCATATATGGTTATGATTGTGTAATAAAAATCATAACTCAAGTCCGGGTGTTATTTCTGCCAGACTGTCTATTATTGAGATGAGTATTATCACATGGAGCTTCTACTGGAAATAAAGTGTGTGCTAGCAATGATCGTGATAGGACATTAGAACAAACGCCATGTGGGCTTCGGAGGAGGGACAAGGACCAATGCATGGGGATTAAGCAAGAGCACGCATTTTGAAAGAGCAAACTGAAATAGTGTGAGTTGTGCAGAAATTATTTCAGTTAGTCTTATTAACTAACTGAATCTGTAAATAGGCTAGCCTAGCAGATTTTAAGTTACGTCTAGGATAATTATAATACATGTGTTAAAATAAAAACGTCATCAGCACCAATTTTACTTGCACGTTTGCAAAAACACAAACATCATTCACGCAATTTTAAAATGTAATCTAAAAATACAATAGCCATTTAGGGCGGCTATTGCAATAATACCAGCTGACGTGGTTCTCAGTACTGATGAAACAAGGTTTGTTCCGTCAGCCGTAAACAACGGTCTACCAGGTAGTCTGTCACCAAAAAAGGATTTATTCAGCCAAAAGGATTGCAAGCTAGCACAGGCAGCTGTGGTGAGCCACGTGCACACTCTGGCACATGAAGAACCAGAAACCCTTCCCAAAGGGGCACAGGAAGTTAAGGGGAGGGGCTGTTACAACCACGGAGCTTGGGTGTGAACACAGGTTTTCCATGGGGTTTCCCACCGACACAGGTAGTGAGAGGCCTCCCGGAGAGCCTCCCTCGTCCTGTCCAGCTTAATGTCTGTCATAAATTTTACGAGTTCTTAACTATGGCGGAGTCATCGCCCTAGTCTGGGAACTTTTCTAAAGGCCAATAAACAAAACCAAAAAAGAAAAACGTGAAATCAGGTAGCACTTAGAAGTTCACGTTTCCCGTGTGCCCCCAAATGAGCGCCCCTCAATATTAGAATCATTTCCCAGAATCTAGGAGAACATATATTGGTCTATCAAGGACACACAGTAGGGACACTTCAGAAAACTCAGTGCTTGGTGTATCATTAATGTCACATGCGGCTTTCCCTAAATCCAGACATGTTTGTGGTTCTCAAATGGGAGCCTGGACTGGCAACTGATGAAGGATCTGACATTTCGTCAGACTGGTGCCCCCAGTTCCGCTCAGCGCCAGCCCGCGGGCCGCTCCGGTGAGCGCGCTTTCCTGGTTCACGCAGTAAGTGTGTGTTGTCAATGACATTTCTTCTGCTTCCTTCTCAGTATGTTTTAATCATCTCTAATTAAAAAAAAAATCTCTTAATTTTGCCACATTCATAGATTTCCCTGAAGTTGCAAGAAAGTATAAAAGAAGATTCTTTGTCATGTTCAACCAAACCCCTCCCCCACCAACACACCCAGTGGTGACATCTTGCTAACGATAGTACAGTGTCACACCCAGGAAACGACACTCTTCGTCAGCATGCACCGTGTCGCTTGCGATCATTTCACAGCCACAGTTACCCGCTCTCTGTCTTCCCCAGCAAAGACGGGTATGATCGCCATCTCTCGGGTTTTTTCATTTCAAGAAAGTTACATAAATGGAATCTTCCAGAATGTAACTTTTGGAGGTTGGCCTTTTTCACTTAGCAGGAGGCCCTTGAGATCCGCACCAACTGTTGCACGTGTCCACAGCCTGTCCCCTTCTAGTGAACAGTATTACGTGGGGTCCATGTACCTCAGTTTATTGGAGCATTCTCCCTCTGAAGGACGTCCCAGTGCATCCAGCTTGGGGACATTACAAACACAACTCGTTCCAATATTTGAGGACAGGTTTTGTGTTATGTAAGTTCTCGTTCTCTGGGATCAATGTGCAAAAGTGAAATTGTTTTATCCTATGACACATGAATGTTTCATTGTGTGAGGAGATGCAAGCCACTTTTCCGACGCGACTGGACCATTGTACGGTCTCGGCAGCAAAGTGATCAGATGTCTCCCCCCCAAGTCGCTGATCTGGGAGGCACGACGCCCCCTTGTGCTTTTATCTTGCATCCCCCGAGGACTAACAACACGGAATCCTCACGTGTCATCTGCCGTCAGTGTCCTTCTACGCGAAGTGTCTTTCCAAGTCCTGTGCTCGTTTTCTAATTGGATTGTTACTCTTGAGTTCGAAGAGGTCATCGCGCGTCCCAGGTGCCACCTGCGCTTAGCAGAAGTTTCTTCAGTGTGTAGCTTCTCCTCAGCCTTTAACAAGGCGGGTTTGTTCTAATTTAGTGAGTTTTATTTTGTCTTTGTTTTTTCCTTTGTGGGTTATGTTTTTGATGTCAGGTCTAATAACTCTTTGCCTTGTCCTAAAATTGAAGAATTTTTTCTTCTTTTATTTTAAAAAGGTTTATGGTTTTGTTGAAAGCATTTGGTGCTCTAAGTGTAGTATCTCTTTTAGTACTGATTTTTTTAGGTTATCCATGTAGATGACTTCCTTGGTTATTGCTTCAGTCATTATAAGATACATACCTACTTATCACAATCTATTGGTATCGCCGTTTTCACTGCCATGTAACTACATCTGCATATTTTAATATATTGTGTTTTCATTTTCATTTGGATATATCTCTGTGTGTGTGTGTGTGTGTGTGCTTGGATTTTGTTTGACCCATGGATTGAGTGTATTGTTAGAGACACTCCTATTGTTTTTTCTGTTATTAATACCTAGCTTGTGGTCAGAAGATGTTCTGTATGGTTTCAGTTTTTTGAAATTTGCTTAAGGTTGTTTATTGACCCAGGAAATGGTCTATAATG
Organism: Lyroderma lyra; assembly: GCA_004026885.1. NCBI lineage: Eukaryota > Metazoa > Chordata > Mammalia > Chiroptera > Megadermatidae > Lyroderma > Lyroderma lyra. The sequence goes on along the minus strand of PVJL010019548.1, from coordinate 163 downwards.
TTGAATGTTCTATGATTTTTTTGGGGGGGAAAAACGTATATTCTCTTGTTAGAGAAAGGAACATATATACGAATACACACACACACACTCACACACACCACATGCACACCACACACACTCACACACAAACCACACACACCACACACACACACACACACACACA